>CM031862.1:2422278-2464998 GCA_018697195.1 Certhia americana
TATATATATATATATATATATATATATGCATATATATATATGTATTTGAAGTTTATAATAGAGATATAATTTTATAAATATAAATTATACTACTCTAAACTTCACCCCAGTACCTATGCCCTGCCATTTAATCCTCTGATGGATTTATTGCCTATTTACTGTTTATTATGCTACCTGTGGTGCACATATTGCTCATTTTCCCTTTCTTTTCTCATGGATATGATGACTCCAGCTATTTTCTCACCTGTTACAGCATTCATTTCTCCTCCCCAGCCTGATGCATCAGAAATCAAAAACGTGGTTGGGAAGCAATCAGAGAAAAAGCCCCCTGTGAGTTCGAGGCATGGCTGTGCCTGCCGAGTGTGTTACCCTCCTGTTCCCCGTGTTTGGTGTCCTGCAGGCTGTTCCCATTAGTGCTGATGGACTTGTGTCACCCTCTGATGAGCCCCAGTTCGTTTCCAGGGAATGTCCCCACTCCCATTTCCCTGGGCAGAGCAGGGCTGGGGTTGTAGGAGCCCCGTCACCCCCCTGACTCAGTACACAGTACCAAGAATAGTTTCTTCCCTCTATTTTTTCTGTGGCCCTGGGTGATGCCTCTTTGCTGCTTTTTCTTGCTGTTTCTCCCTCTTTGTCTTTCTTTCCCTCCCAAAGAGGCTTCAGAACTCTCTGCCCCTGTATGTGTAGGGAGACTGCTGCTCATGGTTTGCTGACACAGCTTCTTGTGTTATTTTTCTAGAAGAGAATGTATTTGTTTTTTTCAACTAATGACATAACCAGAGTTAATCCAGCTGACAGGAATAACTTCTCTGATTTGGTACCTGACTATTGCACCTTGCTACAGGTGAGCAATAATGAGAGCAGAAGGGTTTTAGTGCTTCTTTCTTGAATTTCAAACAATCCCAGACTGGTCTGGGTTAGGAGAGACCTTCAAGCTCCTCCTGTCCCACCCCTTGCCATGGGCAGGGACACATTCCACTGTCCCAGGTATTCAGCTGGAGCGATAGCTCTGTATCTCCCTTCCTCTCAGTTTCTGGCTGAAATGATTATTTTGTGTTTTTTATGCTATTTCTTTGTGTGAGTGTTTGACAGTTGTTTTGAGGACAAAACAACTCGAGGGTTTAGGTGTTTGCAGCCAGTTCTGAGCGTGATGAAGTCAAGGCTCAGCTGATCCTCACCTGGTAGTGATGTGTGCCAGGCTCCTGCCATGGTTTCTGCTGGGAAAAAAATTAAAATACAGAGAAAAAAAAAAGGGAAAAGAAATAGTTGAAAATAAGCAGCACTAAGCAGCTAGGGAGTTAAAATGCTCATTTTAAAGAGTGGCTCGTGTTTACTGTATAACAAAGAGGAAGAACTCCTTTAATTAATATTAACAATTGAGAGCAGATTAGACCAAAAATACCCTATTACCACTTTCTCTAATCCACCTCTAATTGTGTACCAAGCTATCAAGAAGCACTTAAACCCCAAAAAGCCTCAGTAAGAAGCAGAAGGCAATTGTCTGCTTCAGCATCTCCAACAGTTGGACGTGGAAGTCATCCAGCTCCAATTGTCTTTTATTTCATCCCTCCACTGCCTTCACAGCCCTGCAGCAGCTTGGGGACTTAAACGGGGTCTGTGGGGTGCAGCCAAACACCCAAAACACAGGAGCTACCACTGAGGAGGAAATTTATTCCAGGGGGAGAGGCCCAAATTTGTCCTTCTGTGGATTTGTGCAGAAACAGAACATCTTTGGACGTTATTCAAACACTTTGCCTGAAAAAATGTGGATCTGATTACTGCTCATTTGCATTCCTTTTTCCTTAAGTTTGGAGAAGGCAAAGCTCTCCAGTGAATTAATTAATTTCACTCCATTTTGACAGAGTGCTTAAATCAGCTCAGAAGTGCCACAGCTGAGCAAACCCAGCTCGCAGGCTGTGATTGCTTCTTTTGGAAGGCCCTGCTCAACAGCAGCAGCTGAAACAGAACAGTCAGGAGAAGCACTTCATTAAAGAACTCTGACAACACTGCTGCAGCCAGGGCTGCTCCTGCAAGGAACTGAGGCTTTAAAGAGGGATAAGGAATTTTTTTCTTCGCATTTGTGCTTTCATGACCCGATTGAAGATGCTCCACTGTGCCCCAGCTCTGATCCCTCTTTAGTTCCCCAGCCCCGTGTGCATCCACAGCAGGTTTGCATCCCACAGACAGAAGTTTGCAGCTGTTTTATCCCAAGGCTGGAAGTTATTTTGTTGGTATGCAATTAAATTGAGCTGTTTAATTAACCTGAAACATTTAGAACTTGCATGATTGAGATCTCTCACATCTTGTATATTTATATTACTATATATTGTAATTAAATATGTTATAATTATATATATACTTATAATATATATCTTGCACTTAGCCCTCCAAGGTGTATTTCCCTCTTGAAAGGTCCTTTCCTGTCACCACCCGGCATGAACTTTGTCCCAAATAAAATGTACATTGAGAACCTTCATTACAAATGTACATATCTGTGAGATGACCTGACAGGCTTCTAGAACAAAAGTGTTTTCCCATATTGATCCAAGTGGACACAATCTGTGCACCAGCTCCTGTGAAATATTAATTCCTTCCTTGTCTGCCATTTAATTATTTCATCTTTAAGTGCAGCAGGATTTTAAGATGGAATCACAGATCCTTCTGCCTTTAATTCCTGCACCAGGTATTTTTACGCTTCATTGTGAGACAAAAAATTCAAATGCAGTCACCTACAGCTTAGAGATGGAAATTGCATTTGTGTCATCCTTATCACTACTGTATTTTCCCAAATTCCAGCCATCAACCTCATCGACCTGCTTAAGTTTTGATCCTCTAGAGACCTGCCCTCATTGTGATCTCTTCAGAAACAACACCGTCCCCTCTGCAGCCAGATAAACTTCTGTCATCTCCCAGCTCCCTCTTCCCTCTTGAATTATTTACTGAGGTCATGAATTTCTTAGAAAATCCAGCAACACGACACGGAGAAGTGAGGAGAGCCTTTTGTAGGTTTGTATCTGGGAATTAATTTACTGCCTTGGATTGGGAAATGGCCAAAGGAAAGATGTGAAACTCCATACACGACAGGATGAAATTGCTTCTTGTTGCTCCTTGTTTCAGGTCAGGCAGGTTATTGTGCCTGGAAATTTCTTTTATACAAGATCCAGTTGCTGCAGAGGACAAAGTAATCAAAACCTTGGGAGCCTCAGCAATTTACATGGAAAAGCAGAGATAACACAGGGTCGGTACCTCACATCTGCTCCACTCAGGCCAAGGCTGCACCCAGGATGGCTTTAAAGAGGTTCTATATAAAATATCCCCAAGGAAAGGGTTTAGCAGCAGGAAATTGTGATCAGAGGGGAGAGTGCAGTCCTGGGCTTGCTCTGAGCCTTCGTGGCAGCATCTGTGTTTTCATGATCTTATTTGAGAAAAAGAACAATTGTGTCTGGGTTTAAGTTGTAATGGGAGAACTGAGCAGCACAGGTAATTCTAAGGTTGTGATCCAATGCTATTCCATTACCTAAGTAATTCCAAAGTTCTAGTGGGCAAACAGCACATTTTAGCTCTTCTTTCTTTATAAAATCATATAGATTTGTATTAGAGTTCAGTGCAGCCTCTCATGCTGCAATACTGAGGATTTCTGAGCAAACCAGCTGGATCTGTGGATTTTCTGGGATTGAGGGGAGAGGAGCTGTGGGATGGGCTGCCTGGGAGCTTTTGTCATCCTCAGCCTTGGGATTTCAAGGCTTGCTGGGGGAAAATCCTGAGCCAATGTGTAGGGTTTGAATCTGAATCATCTCAAGTCCCTTCCCACTGGGGAATCTTGGGATCCTGTGAACTGTTTTACAGATAGTATGAAGGCTTTAATTCATGACTACCATTGATTCAACAACTCATGGTTGGTTGGTTGTTTTTTTTTTTCTCTGACCTCTGTGAGCCCTGAAGGAACCCGTGAAAACGTGAAAGGGAAAACATCAAATTTCTCCTGTCTGAAATGATCTATTTATTTCGCTGTGGCTGCCAAAGTGAGAGGCACAGCCCCATCTGTCCTGCAACACTGGCCAGGCTGCCCAGCTCATCGGGGCAGGCACTGCACAGAGACTGCACTGGAGCACTGCCAGAGAATTTATGGATGAAGTAAAAGCTGGGAAAACATGGGTGACTCTCACAAGAGCTGAGGGGAGTACAAGGTCACTGTGAGGATCACAGAGCTGTCCCAGGACAGCAGTTCCTGCACCATTATTGAGGTGTTTGGTGTTTTATTCTCTTCAGGAGTGGCAGCAGAGGTGACCTCTGAGTGAGGGCTGGAAAGAGGAAAATCAGATCTCCTTTTAGACTCTGAGAGGGGAATTGTTTCAGTCCATTAAGCCTGGCACAGAATGCAGTTCCACACAGAGAGGGGTGACCTGGCAGCAGTCAGGGCTGGGCCAGGATGGGAGCAGGGCTGGGATCAGCCTCTCTGGGATGGTTTGTGCTGGAAGGAACAGGGAAGAGCAGGGCTGCAAGCAGGGAAGGGATTCTGCTGGAGCAGTGAGCCAGAGAAATGATCTGTGAAGAAGGATGGCTGTCAGTGAGGAGGTTTGGGATTTGTTGGTGTCAGAGAGAGATTTCTATCAGCCCAAGACAGAGGTTAATCAAGATCAAGATGAGCACGTTGCAATGTGCAGTTAAAAAGTAAAACTTTCCTAAGAAAGCCCTTAGAAATGTACAGGAAAAAAAAGCACAAAGTTTTCTGTAACTCCAGCAGAAATTACATCAAATAACAAAAGATGGTAGGACCTGTCTCTTCTTTGGGGGTTGGAATGAGATAGTCTTTAAAGTTCCCTCCCAACCCAAACCATTCTGTGATAAATCCAAATAACACAGGTTGTGGGAAGCAACAGCACTCTTAAATGGTCACATCTATCTAAGAGATCATAACTCCAGCTTCCTCTCTTTATTCCCATTAAAATATTTGGAATAAACTGTTGGTGAGATAATACTGAGGATACAATCCCACTACTACTAGTCAGGACCCATGGACAGCACAGCCAGGTACAAAATCCATCTCTATTTTACTCCTTGAACCCAATTAATACCAAATGATTAGTGATTGAATAGCTGATGTTTAAATATTAAAAATGTTTGGGAGATAAAAGAGGAAAAAGAGGCTATTACAGGCAGTTTCTCTTGGCATATAATTTTATTAATCTCTTTATTGGGAGAAACAAAAATGAGAGAAGAAAACAAAAGGGTTTTTTTGGTGTAAATTTGCCACAAAATGAATTTTTAAGGGGTGGATGGACCTGAGCCACAGAGGAGCCGATTGCTGCTGTCCAGGCTGGGCAATACAGACAGATCTTGATAAAGATTCCTGCTGCAATCACAAAACCTACAGTGAAGACTTCAGGTGTTGTAGCAGACATTTGGGAAAAAAACCCTTACTGCAGTAAAATACTTCTCCAAGGCTTAGAGAATTAAAATTCATGCAAAAAGTGTCTGACGTTACCAATGGCTATTTATGCTCTTAAAATAATGGTCTTCACAGAACCATTTCACAGGACTTTTAAATGAAGTTTAGAGAAGCAGCTCAAGGATGAGTAATGATGAGAAGAAACCATTGTGGGGAAAAGAATTGTAGAACAGTTCCTCTCACTGCTGCTGTGTGAATGTTTATCAGGGAGACATTCACCCCCCACATTTTCTTGATGATTTCCTAAAAATTGCAACACCGTTCCCTTCTTTTGCCACAAATCCAGTTTTTGCACTGTTTGTTGAGAAGTTAAAGACATTTCAGCAGCCTGCTCTGGAGAGAGGTGTCCCTGCCCATGGTCTTTCAGGTCATTTCCAACCCAAGCCGTCCTGTGATTCCATGGCTGCAAAAGGGTTTGGAATTTAGGATACTCAATTGGGCCCACTGGTGGGAATTCATCTCTGGAAAAACCCTGACCTGTGACAAAAGGAGCTTTTGAGAGATTCAACACTGGATTTCAGCCAGAAGGGCTCTGATAGGTGCTGAAAACAAAGCTGGGGCTCTGCATTTCTCTTTGATTTTGTTGTAGCTCAGTATTTTTAATGCTGTGTTCTACTATAGGGGGGAGAAATGTTAATTAAACTCTATACAGATATTTAATCACTTTATGTGATGTGTCTGAAGTGTGTTCCCTCAATCTGATTATCAGAATTTTTTCCTCTGACTTTCTAACTTCAATTATTCCCTCATCATTGCACTGCTCTCCTTTAATGCATGGATTACATGATGGGACAAAAAACAAGTTCTGGTTTAATCAAAGGAAAAATCCCACAAGTGCTTTTATTGCATGTCTTTACAAGCAAATCAACTTCCTTTCCAAAGTGTCTTCAGATCCCCTCTCAACATAGAGGAATTCTACAAAAACAGGAGTATTTATTAACATCATGTTTTCTTTTCCTTGATCCAGTGCTGATGTAAAAACCCACTTGCTCTTAGGTTTAAATCATGCTTTAATTAGGTTGTTCTAAAATCACCTGTGACTTTATTAATCTTGCACAAATAATAGGTGCTTCCTGTACGTGGTGGCTGGAGAATAGTGGTTTATAACTGTTCTAAACTGCTTGTTTTGTTAAATGAAGTGCTTGAGCTAATTAAAGATGTTTTTGGGGATGTCTCAGCTTTAGCCTAATAAAGGAGAGGCACAAGAAGGTGCACACAGACACTTCTTATTGCCCATAAATCTGTTCTTATTGCAACTGTAAACTCTGGAATGGAGTTTTATGGCTCCCATTTCCTCGAAAACTGTAGAGGCTGTTACTGATGCTGGATATTTGAATAAAAGCAGTTTTGAATTTTGGGTTTGATTGCTTTTACTTGTGAATTATGCCAAAACTGCTGTAGTCATTATCTTAAAAACTATTTAATTAAATGTAAGTATCCAGCTGTGTGTATTTTCAAAGAGCCAAAGTGCTCCAAGATCTTCAGCAGAAGAGAAATATGTATACTTACGTCTCACAGGGTTTGCAAAACCCTTCCCTCCTCAGTTTTCTTCAAATTTCCTTACTTTGGGATATTTCATTTGCAACCTTAATGATTGGTTTAGTCTCTATTTCTCATGTGTAATTTGAATTTTCTGAAATAATAAGCAGAAATGAAGGCCAGGGCTCAGCTAGCACGATCCATGTGCAGCAAGCCTTGGGCAGAGCGAGGGATGGGAACTGCAATCCTGCTCTGCCTTCAAAGAGGAGGCAGTCTAAAATTCCCTGACTCCTCTGTCCACCAAACCTGAGTCTTTTTTCCCAGCATTAATTGCATTTCTCCCTCTCTGAGAGATCATTGTTCTCCTTCCCCTTTCACTGCAGTCCCCAGCTTTGTGCCAGATCCATCCCAGATCCCCGACCAAGTCGCTCTCCTCTCACTCCCTGTTGGTTTTGCCTTTTTCACACTTTATTTTTCCCGTTTAAGTATCTGTCTTCTTTCCCTGCTCACCTTTTAATTCATGTCTTGGCTCCCTCATTTGTCAGTGTCCTTAATCTTTTACTTCTCTGGGTTGAGCTTCCCTCTTCTGTCACCTCCCTTCCCCCACCTAATTTTTCAGGAAATGTCTCTTGATTGCCCCTCTTTTTTCTTTTTTTTTTTTTTTTTTCCCCATTCCAGTGGCATCCAGCCCCTTCACTCAGCCAGTCCCAGCTCCCCTGCTGTATCCACACAGGAATCTGAGCTCCCTTGGATGTGCAAATCCTCAGCCTGTTCCATACCCCACCAGGGTTCAGCTCAGGCTGCTGCCCAGACTTCAGCCGTGCCTCCGAGTTAATGATGTGAATTAAGGAGTCAGCATTAACTTGGAATTTTCTGCCTTTTGACTTTTCTTCTCACAGCTTGACGTTTTTGTAATGCTCTGTTTTTCTGAGACTTCAAAAAAGAAAAAAACCAACCCAGATGGGGAATAATGTGCCAGCAGAACGTGTTTTGGCAGTTCTGCCACAGCTCCCTGGGAACGTTGCTGGGCTTGTCCTGGAGTGCTTCCCCTCTTGGTGCCATGGGCCAGAAGAGCCACATTTGGTGTCTCAGAACCACGGGATTATTTTGGGTGGAAAAGACCTCCAAGATCATCAGGTCCAAGCCATACCTGATACCCACCTTGTCCCCACCCCAGAGCACTGAGTGCCACCTCCAAGAATTCCTTGGTCACCTCCAGGGATGGGGATCCCACTACCTCCCTGAACAGCCTGTTCCTATGCTTCCAGTCTTTTCCAGGAAGAAATTGCTCCTGGTGTCCACCCTGAGCTTCCCCTGGCCCAGCCTGAGGCTGTTCTCTCTCCTCCTGTCCCTGTTCCCTGGGAGCACAGCCTGACTCCACTGTCTGTCCTGTCCCCTCCTGTCAGGGAGTTGTGCAGAGCCACAAGAGCCCCCCTGAGCCTCCTTTGCTCCAGGCTGAGCCCCTTCCCAGCTCCCTCAGCCCCTCCTGGGGCTCCATTCCCTTCCCTGGACACGCTCCAGCCCCTCAATGTCCTTTCTTGAGTGAGGGACTCCTAAGTGGGGACAGGATTCCAGTGCTGAGTACTGAGGGAAAATGCTGAGAATCTCATCCCAAAGTAAGCTCAGCCCCCTGGGGCAGGTGTCATCTTAGGGAGGTGGCAGTTCTAGACAGGTGTCCCAGCAGGGAACACATTCCCTGCCAATGGAGTCAAGGAACAATGGAAAAAACGGGAATTAAGTGAGGTGACAAGCTGGGAAACAGCCAACAGGGAAGGGTCAGCCCCCAGGCAGAGCAGGGAATTGATTCACTCCCCTCCCAGACGCATCTCACTGATTTCCTGCAGCACCTTGACAGAAAACAGATACTACAGTGATAGATAATTTAAAGGTATCAATAGACAGTCACACTCCCACCTCCCAAGTCCCAAACCTTTACTGTGGTAACACCATCACCACCTCCCCAGCCACAGGATATGCTGAGGCTGTGTGATATCACACAATTCTGCTCTGAACTCTGACAGTCTGGGGCCCTGCAAACCATTTCCAAGGTGTGGCACAGCTTTGTGTCTCCCAGGAATGATTTCAGGCAGTTACATCCAGGGATGCAGCCTTTGCACTTTCTCATGAGCAGTGGAGATTCACACTCTATATCCTGTGGGTCAGTGTATCTGCCCCATATCCACATCCCACCTCAGCTGCCTCGAGGAGACAAATGGAATTGAAAATGTTTGATTTGAGCAGAATTTCATCATCTGGATTTTTAAAAGGGGATGGAGTTTGCCCCTGGGATGGGCTTAGGGACGTGGCAGTGCTGGGTTAATGGTTGGACTCAGTGGTTCTGGAGTCTTTTCCAGCAGTAATGATTCTGTGATCTCAGAAAATATATGATAATGTAATCAGGGGTTAAAGAGTTATTGGATCCCCCTGAGATGCAGACAGAGAGATACGATTCCTGTTGTGACCAGCACACCTTTAATCTCAAACTGTTTCAGAAGTTCCATTTGTGTGGATTTTTGCTCTGATTTGCAGGGAAGCTCCAGCCTGGGTTAATAATACAGTGGCAGCACTTCACAATGCTCTCCACCATCCAGAAGTAGCTATTAAACTGTCAACAGCACTAAAAGATGATATTTTGATGGCAATGGATAGGAACCCCATCTCCCTGCTCGTGCTACTCAACATTTCTGCAGCTTTCAAGCACAGTCAAGCATAATTTGTCACTGACTTGCATATGTGACAATGTCTGAGCAGGGACTCTGAGCTACAACTCCGTCAATCAATTTTTTTCCCAGGCAAAACTCACGTAGCACCAACAGACAGCAATTCCCTTCCTCTTCTCCGTGCCCCTTGCACTCTTTGCAGTTCACCACCCACCTGCAGACCTCTGGGGAGGGGTGGCAGGACATGCCAGCTCTGAGGCTGGAGCTGAAAGGGACCTGCATAATCCCTGCCCAGCTGCAGCCAGAGATATCATTTAATTCTCAAAATGAGGAGTGGATCTGGGCTCTGTGCACCCTGCTGGGAAACGCTTCCAAGGGCTGACTTGGACAATATCTCTCTGGCTATCTCCTTCCTTGCAGCCTAACCTTTCTTTTCATGCTGCACACATCCTAAAGGGCATTTCCAGCATTCAGTGCAGGTGAAAACACGTGTTTTCTTGGCCATTGTCACAGGTCTGCCTTAGGAGGGGGTGACCTCAGCAGGGATCTCTGTAATCACCACCTCCAAAGTGCACCTGCAATCTGGAAGGAACAGCAGATCCTGCCAAAATCCAGCAGATAATCACAAACCCTTCTGTCCCTGATGCAGTTTCATGCTGGTGATCAAAGTCCTAAAAGTCATTCAATCCCTTCTACATCAAACACTGAATAGAGTTGTGTTTTTCTCAGTCTAAACCTGTCTAGAGACGGAATATTAGAGGCAGAAATAAGCTTCATTTATAATTCTCAAGCAAAATCAAATTATTTCATGTCCTTGTGCCCCAAGTTGTTTTTCTTTCTTATCCTAACTGGAATAATGAGAAAAAGGTGGGAGGAAAAGTGCATCCACCCGGGCTGCTCTAGAAAGGCTCAGCAGCAAACATTTTGAAGTCTGTCATGCAACATTCATCAGCCTCATTTGCATTACAATGGCATGGTTCTCTGGGTGAAATCCTGAAATCATTGCGATTTTTTAAAATTTTATTTAAGGATTGCTAAAATCACCCCACACAGCTGATGAAGGTACGGGGGATCCAATGAACAACAGGAGCACAATGCAATTCTAAAAAGATTTAAAGGAATCTGCTCTTATGTTTCCTGCATTTTAAGTTCTGTAAATTTTGTTGTTTGTTTGGCAAAAGCAGATTTTCTAGAAGGGTATCTAAGAAATGCAGAGGTCAGTGGTGTACTCAGAACATTTTTGTAGTCGGTAATCACTCTCTCCAAAGAAATATCTACCTCAGAAGGACTTCGAGGTATTTTCTCCTTGAAAAACCCTTGGTGCACTATAATCAAATTAACTCTCAGTATCCTTTTGGACAGCAAACCAGGTTGGATCACATCTTTTTAATTTTCCATGGTGAGTTCAAATAACTTCCGAGCGGTGTTTTTCTGTAGTTCTATTTAGAATATGGATACCAAAATTAATGCAATATTCCAATGCTGCTCTTAGCAGTATTAGAGAAAATTATGTCAATCTCTGTTTACCCCTTAAAGCGTTACATAACTACACAGGTAAATGATTAAAAATACTTCATCGTATTCCATCATTAGAGCTGTGATCAATTATCAGAAGGATGATTATTAAATTGTTATTGTATTCAGTTACTAATGATTTCTAGATGGCGAACACTGAGGAGGAGAATGGTGCTACCACTGATTATTTCAAAAATCTGCAATAAAAAATCAAAGCATCCCAGTGAAAAAACCTCACTTTCAAAACATGATTTCAAAAGTAACACTGCAATGGATTTTTAAGTAAATTAGGAATTTATTTTGGTCTTTTTCCCCCTCCTCTCATGCTTAGAACAGGGATATTTTGGCAAACAGAGACATTTTGGGAACAAGAACATTTTGGCAAAGAGGGGCATTTTGGGAACAGGAACATTTTGGGAATGAGAACATTTTGGGAAGGTGAACATTTTGGCAAAAGGTACGTTTTGGCAAACAGGAACATTTTGGCAAATAAGAACATTTTGGCAAACCGGAACATTTTGGGAATGGGAACATTTTGGCAAACAGGGACGTTTTGGGAACAGGAACATTTTGGCAAAAGGGACGTTTTGGCAAATAAGAACATTTTGGCAAACAGGGACGTTTTGGGAACAGGAACATTTTGGCAAAAGGGGCACTTTGGCAAACAGGAACATTTTGGCAAACAGGCGTTCCCTATTTAAAAGTCGGGGAGCTCATTACAGAAATCCGTGTGAGCAGCATATTTGCCCATTTCCTCTAAACTTTGCTCCAGACACTCAGAAGGAGGGACACAACTCCAATACTCAAATAAAGAAAATGAACTATTCCTACAGAGCCTTTACAACCAACCAACCAAAGGGTGCGGGGGCACAGCTGGGGCACAGATCATCCCCAATCGGCTTCCCCCGTGCCCAGGTTTTTTCAAAGCAGTTTTTTTCCCGGGCACAAAGCACGCAGTGAGCGGCTGTGCCCGAGCAGCAGCAGCTGCTGCGGGCGCTGGAGGGTGAATAATTGATGTGCTGGCAGCTCCTGGCTGTCGCTGTCACCGGTGCCGAGCGGGGCTGGCAGGGCAGCGCATCCCGGGGATGCTCCCGGTGCCACCCGAGCGCTGTCGCGACACTCAGCCCTTTGTCACCCGCGGGTACCACACCGTGAGCTGCCCTGCCCGCAGGGGAACGGCGCTTTCGGGTGAGTTTGGGTCACTTCGGGGGGTTTCTGAGCGTCCTGCCAGCTCCTTCCTCTCTTGCGCCAGCCTTTCTAAAAATAACCTGCTTTGGTTTTGGAGTTTGAAGCGACTTAAAGGCTAAAAAAGGCAGGAATTGTCTTTTTAACTCTAGGAAATGCATAAACACTGCCTACAGAACCGGCGCTAAAGCTGTGATCGAGCTGTCTGAAATTATCTGGTGGTATTTAAGTTTTCAGCCCTTCCCCCCTCTGTGGCACGCTACTAAAACTAAAGATATTTATGTTCCCTTTATGATTTTCCCCAGCTGAGATTAATGTAATTTGGTGTCAAATGTGAGAACCTGAAAGGAGGTTTGTTTTCCACTAAAAAAAAAAAAAAAAAAAAGAAAAAAAGTTGGTTCCCTGCTGTAAGTTTAACTTGTGGTGTTGGTTTTTATTCAGGTAGGTACATTTCTCATTGGGTTGAGAACATGACCTGAGACCTGCATTAAGTTCTTAATTAATAACTCTGCATTAAATGTTCTATTTTACCTTCAAGTAGTGGAAAAGTAACTTAGTTTTCCTAAGGATAGGAAGGAGATATATTTTATATGTAAAGTACATGGCAGTGACAAACTAAAGCAACTCTCACCCCTTCTTTATAAGGTGAAAAACATCAAAGTTTTTTATTTATTAATCATTAACAGCAAGCCTACCCATATTATTTTTTCCAACTGTCTGAGTGCTGTTATTTTCCAGCAGTGATCCTGTCAGCAGTGCCTGGGAGCAGCTCTCAGGTAACTCAGTCCTTGGCACAGTTAAAAAATTGATACAAAACCAATCAGCTCCTGAGAGCAGAGGCCACGGGTAGGAGCAGGGATGTGAGATGAATCATGAATAAGCCTTGATTGTGGATAACAAGTTCCCTCTCTTTTTATTTGTTTTTAATTGCATAGTCCAGATTCTGCTGCTTCTGCTTTATTTCCTTTGTTTTGATCACAAAAGCATTTCTTATTTGGCATCCAAAACCCAGCCAAACTTTGAAGGGATAAAAGTCCAGCACAATGATATCTGGTGCTAACAGTAATTAAATGCCTCATGTTAAAAAAAAAAAGAAAAAGAAAAAAATAAACCAACAGAGAACCAAGAGGTGAAAGCAGGGATATGTAAACAGCAGGAGATATGCAAAGAATGAATGTAATCCTGCACTCCTTAATCATGGGAGTAATCCTTAGTCAGGAAAATAATCCTGGTGCTTTCAATGGACTTCAGTGGGTGCTGGAGCACCAGGTCCAGCTTTTCCAAGGAGATAATGATGTTTTACCTGGTAATTTTTTTTCTGCCGTGCAATTTTAGCAACACAGCTCTTGGTGATGTGTTTGAATGCATTAGTGGTAATATTAAATTAGGTTTTACCTGATGTCCATTTTGCCTCTGGAAGTGTGAAAGAGAAAAATGGGATAATGGATGAGATGTGGCAGGGAGAAGGTACAAACCCCACGTGTTTTATTGGCTCTGCCTGTTCCCTGTGTTTCCAAATCAGTTTTTGGTCCATGGGATGTATAAATTTTGCTTTTTTTTTAGGATAGGATGCGACTTTACCACCAAAAATCTCCTGATATCCCTTAAAGTGTATTTGTGTCACCCCTAAAAGTGAGATTGATACATATTGCCCATCTGACTTAAATACAAGGGGATTGTGGTAATCCTCTGGGAATGTTCTTTTATTGCTGTGATGTTGCAGGAATGACACGATTTTATATAAATGTGATGGTTTTGTTGCCCTTTTCACCAACATTTCTGAGCGTTGCCCTCCCAGCCCGTGTGGTGCTGCCCTGTAATCCAGGATGGGGTTTAGGAGCACCTATGTGCCCTTCCCCAGGCAGTGCATCTGTTAATGAGGAAAACTAATTACTTAAAAGCTTTCATCAGGATGGGGTTGTATTGTATAAATAGTCATGAACTGCTGCTGCTGCTGCTTGGGTGTTTGTGCTGCTGCCAGCAGGGCTGGGGTAGAATGGAGTGGAGTTACCCTTTGCAGTCTCAACTCTGGGAAGATGCTTCCTGGGGAGGGGGGAAATTCTCTTCTGAGCACCCAGAAAGGGGGCAAAACAGAAAAAGTTATGAGTAAAAATGCACTGGGTTAAGGCTTCAGATGATATTAAAAACTCACTTTTAAGTGAATTTGGCATTAAGTCTCTATTGGGTTTTTTGTTGGTGCATTGAGCTATCAAGAATGAGCTGGTTTTCTTCCATCAGCTTTCTTCTGCGGTGGTTTATATTTAAATATGAGGCTTAGTGGCTTGGAAGCCTTTATTTGCTACAGGAGCAGTTTAACGTTGAGGTTACATCACTCTCATGGGCAGCAGAGAGATGGAAGCCATAAAATGACCCCAGTGCCAGGAGGTGGAGTGGCCCTGGGCAGCATTTCCCTTCTCTTAGTCCATGCAAAGTCCCAGCAGGAGCATCACTTCCCTCTAGGGAAGTCCCTTTCTGTCCTTGAACCCTGCCCATGGAAAGTTTCTAATCCCTGGAGATCCCCACAAGCACAGGCTGCACATTAATTCGAATTTTATAAATTTTTAAGGTACATTTTTTCCATCCATTTATTCAATTCTGGATTGAATAAAATCTATAAAAAATCCAAACCACACATGCAGCAATCTTTATCTGAGGATCTCCTTCTGGCACTGGGTGCAGGTCAAGTGCCCATTTTAGTTTTCATTGCTTTTTGAGAATTTTAGAGGTGGCTGTTCAAGCAAACTTGTTGGAAAGTGTTTTGAACTTGGCCAAAATGTGCTCTGGAATGGTTCAGCCTGTTTGGTGTCAAAAATTGTGTGTGCAGTGATATGAAACAGCCGGGTTGAGGCTTTTTTGTGCAAATTGTGTATGGAAAAGGTGTTTTCTGTGATTATTGATGTGTCATTCTTACGTCTCTCATTGCCATGGTTGGTATTTGGTCAAAGGTTGGACTTGATGATCGCGGAGGTAATTTCCAGCCTTAATGATGTTGTGATCTTGTGACTTGGAGGTCCTTTCCAACCTCAATTATTCCATGATCTTGTGATTTTTAAGTGGAGAAGCTGAGCTGGTGTGAGTGTACCCGTTGTATTTAATGTATGACTACAGACAGTTCAAACTTCAATACATGTTTTTAAACTGGAGGTTTTCCCTTGTCCTCCATGAGTTGCCCTCCTGTAAATCCCAGCCTGGGAGCAGCCAGGCCTGGAGGAGCAGAGTTCCCAACTTTGTGCTCCAGCCCAGCCCCAGTGTCCCCCCAGGGCATTTTCAAGGATGCTCTTGTTTCATGAGACATTTCTACATCCCTGGGGAGGGAGTGCTGAGCAGAGCACAGCCTCACTCCCACTCTGTGTGTGGTCCCAGCCCCAAACATGGCCCAGATTGCCATCAGTGCTGTGCATTAATCACTGCATTAATTGGGTGATGCTGCAACACCTCAGTCACACACCTGGCAATCCACTGAGCAACTGGGGCAAGCTCCTGTGGGGAATATGCCCTGACCATTATCTGGGAAAAGGGATTTTCTTTCCTCTCCCTGCAAAGCATAAACAGTGTTGTAACCCCACTTGCTGAGGGTGTTGCCGTTAATAATTATTGGGGTGCTGCATAGGCTTGTCTCACAAACAGCTAAAAATGTCTTTTCTGCCCCTGGAATTTGGTATAGAAACCTTTGCTGGTGATTAAAGCCCATCAGTGCAGGATTTCTGAGGGGCAGAGGACAAAACAGTGCAGAAAACACACAATGACAAAATTAGCTGTTGGCAATTACTTTGGCTGTCTTTTAGAAGAAGGAGAATGGAGTCAAAAGGATATGGATCCATATCCCCTTGTGTCTGTAGGATAAATATATGGAAAAAAGTAAGTGTTTTAGTAGCAGAAGGGAACTCTGACCGCAGTCCCTGTGGGTGCTCTGCAACACCTCTGGGACTGGGTTTCAAATCTGTTTGGGTTTAATTGGTTGCATTCAGTTTTCTCCTTCTATTGCTGAGGATAGTGCCACTTGGAGCTGCCAACATGGAAAATGGATTTGGGAGGCTGAGCTCAAACAGCTGGGCAGGTTGGGGAGATATGGAAATTCCCATGAGAAGCAGAGCAAGGCAGAGCCCTGGGCCACACATGGAGAGCTGCTGCCTCTTCTGAAACCAACTGCTGCTCTTTGGAGCATTTGAAATTATTTTTACATTTTAGATTTTTAAATATCCTTTCCAGATAAAAACAAACTTTAACAGGCAAAGTTCCCCTGCAAATTCTTACAGAATGAGAGAACCTTTTTCTGGTGTAGTTTTGGTTACCAGGACACCTTTGAGAATAGATTATCCTGAAAGCCAGGTTTAATCAACTTTAGGTGGCTGAGTCTCCTTTTGCTCAATTTTATGTGGCTGGGGGACTAAAGCTGAGCTGCCCATGAACTCCCTCACCTGCACTAATTGTGCAGCATTGCAAAAGCAGAGGAGCAGCCTGCAGGGAGAGTCAGTGCCAGCCTGCAGGTGACTGCACCAGATCCCTCCGTTTTTCAAACAGCAATTGAAGCAGCGTGGTTTTATCCCTCTTTTCCATGCCTGGAGTGGTTGTGGTTCCCACAATGGTCATTGTCTCAGCGGGTGACACACCAGGGAGGGCACTGTGGGAGGATCTCTTGGACAGCCTTTTCCATGTACAATCAAATACTTGATCCATGGAAAATGAGCGAGTTGATGTCAGCCTGGGAGCTGCCCAGTGGGAACAGCCTTTGCCTGCTGAGCCCAGAACTGAGCCACCCAAACTCTCCTTTCCCAGTTTTATCCTCTCATTGTTACCTCAGCCTGACTTTCTCCAGGCTGAATTTTCTAAAAGGAGAACTCTGCTTGCTTCAGGCTTTTTTCCTTTCTTTCCTTGCCTGCACATTGCCTTGAACAACAGCTCCTGACCCACTTCTGTCTTTTAATTGCTGCTGCAATGTGAATTTTAATTCCAGCCAGAGTCCAGATGTATTGAGGATGCACAGCACATGCCAGGGCCAGGCCATTTGTCTCCCAGGCCAGTCTTCCCCAGCCCTTTGAATCCAGGGACCCCTTAACCTTTCTGAAAAAATATCTGATGCCATCATCACATATTTCACTGTTGTCTGCTGATGGGAAATGGAGATAATAACTGTTAATCTAAATGCTAATATGTATTTTCTCTGACAGCTTAGTTGGTTTTTTTGTTCTTTAACCTTTGGCTGAAAATATTAATGGAGATAGAGGTAAGCCTTGTGCTTCCATCCCCCAGTGCCCAAATGAACCTGGGCAGTGACAATTTATAGGAGTCCATTATTATCCTTTATCTTTTTATTATTATACTTACTACTTTTTGCTTCTTTTCATGGCTATTTTTTGGGAATTATGGACATTAGAGGATGAGTGGGTCACTGAAAACTCAGTATTCTAGATCTGGGAGAGATCACAGCTTGATGAAGAAGGAATTAGGTTTAGCCTTCTCCAAAAGGGTTCTGTGAACTTTGTTCCCCCCAAAAAATACCTTTTTTTACTTCTCTCCACTTGAGAAGGACCACTGGCTACAGGTGCTACATTTTGAGCATCTCAAGAATTTCCTGTCCCAGGGGACATTGTTTTGCTTAGCTAAGATCTCCCTCTTTTTATTCCACAGAAATGGGAAGTGAGGGCAAGTTAACAATGTGTCTTCTACTCAATTAAATTAACTCTCACAGAATTAAAACTGAACTCAAGAAAAGCTTTCATTTTAATCATTCTGTGGCTGTAGCTTGTGAAGGACTTGGGAATCCTTTGGGAGGGGGGAAAAAACATATTTAAAAACATAAGCTGGTTTAGCTCAGGTTTTTTGGGATACATTAGATTTTAATTGAACAGGATTATAATGATTAATAAGTAGAACACAGAAAAGGAGAACTGCTCATGCTCTGGAGGGCCAGAAAAGGAGAAGAAAATTTGGGATACAGCCTCACACAAGCCCTGGGAATGTGGCTGGGAGGAGAAGTCCAGGGAAGGGCAGCACACAGAGGAGGATCCTTCTCTCCACCATTCCAGTATCCTCTTTCCCAGAAATATTTTCCAGTGTCTTTTGCTTGCTGGTCACTCTGCCAAGGGAGGATTTAACAGCACAGATGCATCAAATCATTATCCCAGTGATGTATTACAGGTACAATGTGTATTGCAACCTGTTCTCACAGCAGCCAGAACATTAGTGCCTGATATTATTACTGATATTTGATGTACAATCCAACTCTATTTAATTAGTTCACTAAAATGCATTTTCTGCCAGAGATGCAGTGAGCAGGAGGGAAAATCACCTTCCTGGAGAAATGCCTTGTAGCAGGATGATTGAAAGAAGCTGAGAGTAGAGTCTGAGAGGCAGAAATTGAGCACATCAGCCCTGCAGACCCCCACGCCAAAATCTTCGGAACCTCAAACGCAAACTGGCAATTTAGCTATTAAATAAAACTCTTTAAGAGGAAACTTTCATGATATTACCTATAAACACTCTAGAACAGCAGATTAATCTGGAGTTTATGGACAAGGGAGGAGAAAGATGCTTCTATGTTCAAAGAAGTATTTCTGTGTTTGGGTAAATGAGCTGTTCCTCATCCAAAGAGCTGCAGCTTGGCCTTAAACACAAAATTCTGCTGTGGTCTGGGGAGTCATCCCTACCACAGCCACACTTCTGTTGTCTCCTTGGTACCTCCACTCACAGTGGCACCAGGAGATCATTAAGAAAGGTTTCATCTTCTTTTTACATCCTCTGTGGAGAGCAGAGCAGGATTTTGGCCCAAGCTCTGCTTTGGTCTCTGGACTCCTCTATGTGGTTGATGGCAATCTGTGCACTGCTGTGCTACCCAAAGCCAAACCCTCCCTGAGCAGCACACACACCTTCCACAACAGCTGAGGGATCAGAAACAGCTTCCTCCTGCTTCTGCCCTCTGGGGAATGTGGGCTGACTTGGTTACTGTCTGTGGGAGGAGGATGCAGGAGCCAAGCACCACTGCAGCTCCTGTTCTCCTGCAGGTGGGAAGATAAAATGGCTAGGAAATGGATCTTTGAGCCCTTTTCCATGAAACCAGGGGATCCTCTCCTGCTCAGAGCTCACTGGGGGGCTGTGAGAAGGGTCCCACTCGTGTTGCTGCTGCTGCTGTCCCCCTGTGAGGCTGGCACAGGCAGGAGAGGATGCAGCGGGGTGGAAACACCTCTGGATCACTGGATTTGGGAAGGTGTCCCTGCCCATGATTGCACCCAGGAGGTGCAATCAAGTGGCCTTTAAGGTGCTTTCCAACCCAAGCCATTTGAGGATTCTGGGATTCCCACAGTGCCTGGTTGGGAATAGTCCCCCTCCTAAATTGTCATTCCCTGCAAACCTCTCCACTATCAAATGCACTGCTCTGGGGAGGCTCCTGGGACCCTCCAAGGGGAGAGGGCTGGGTGTGGGATTTGTGGTATGTGCAGAGTGAAAGAGCTGTTTTGGTGGCTCCTTCCACCTGAAAGGTCAGAGATCCAGAGGGGAGAAACCTGAACAGTGACTGCAAGGAAACCTGTGCTGCTGCCTGCCTTTCCAGGCTGGAAAATGGAGCCTTGCCCTGGGTGTGGCAGCTGAGGGAGAAGGGAGGAAGGACTGCCTTTCCAACCCTTCCAGCCTGGATGGGAATGACAGGACACCATGGAATGATTGATCTTTAATCACCTGTGCTCATTTCCTGTGTGGATCTGCAGAGTGCTGCTCTGCCACATCCAAATTCCACTTTATTGCTTCTCATGTTCTTTCCCTTTGTGCTCCTCAGGTAGCAACTGCATTTTAGCTTGTTTCCAGGAACCAGCAGTAATATTTCCTGAGCCAATTCCTTTCTTTAATTTGTTGTTGTTTTGGTGTCTGACACGTCCAGAGCTCTGCCTGGACTCCAGAGTCTCTGTGCAGTACGAGTGTCTTGAACACAGTTTATTTCAATCAAGCCTCCCAGAATTCAGTAAATACTTCAGGCCAATTCCTCCAGTAAATCTGAACACACGCAGCAAAAAACATGTACAGCCAGCACTCAGACATAATTGCCAACAATTTCACACCCACGGAATCCTCGCTTGCCTCTAACATTCCCAGAGCCCCATCTTCCCCATCCTGCTTCCAGCAGGAATCTCCCAGTTGCTAAGGGGATGGGATTTTTGATGCAGCTCTAAATGAAACATTTCCAGCACCAAGTGCAGGATTGCCCGTGTGGTTTTCTGGTTAATGCTCTCTGTGTTAGAGTGGAAGGTCCAAGCTGCAATGACAAGCAGCTCTCCAGAGGTTTGGGGGCCAGGTTTGATCCAGGCACCATCCAGGCATTCAAAATATGAACTGAATCCATGTCTGCTGAATTTAACTGGAACTCTGACAATGACAGGCTGTCACAGGAGGCTTCCACTCCTAGTCCTGACTCAATTACCCAGCCTCATGCTTCTCCTAAGATTGCCATTGTTGTAAATAATAATAAATCAATAAGTCAAGCTCATTCTCCTTTTTCTTTGCTGTTCTAAGGAAAAGGGAGAGGCTGATTTTACCACCCAGCATCCAATTGAGCCCAAGCCTCAGGGGGAACTTTTGGTTGAATTGGAATTAAATATTTCTTTTTTTGGCCAAGTTGTGGTTATTGAGGCACTGAATTTTTAAAAACCCAGAAAACCCACTTCCTGTGTTTACTGCCCATTCCCAAATCCCTTCTAGAAGAGTATCTATCATAAAGTCTTGAAACAACAAATATAACTAATCAACTCAGGTCCCCTTAAATTTTTACAGACACAAATCATTAGTAGGCAAAGTACTGCAGCACACCACTAAGTTATGTTATTGCCACTGTATTTTCCATAATGTATCCTGCTTTTTATGCAGCCTCATTTTCCTTATTCCCTGGGGGTTTTTGTACTGAAAAGTTGTTTTCATTAAGCTGTTCACAACTCCTGGTTTCTTTTGTGAGTGACCTGTTGATTTCAGCTCAGTAATGTTTGAGTGATCAAATTGTTTCTTGCATTTTTGTAGTGATCTGAGTGCATCCAGGTACAGTTCCTGAATTGTGTTCTACTCTGGAGCTCATTAACTCAGTGTGAATCAGGCAGGCTCCACTTCCCACAGAAGTGCTCCCCTTCTTTTGCTTCTCCCCTTTTCCCACGGGGATGGCACAGAGGGATCAGCACAGGATCATCCGTGGAAGCGCTCTCCCTGTACAGCTGAGGAACTGGGAGGTGCTGTGGAATCTTGGATGGGTTGCTCCCAGATGTTGTGTGGAGGTGTTTAACTGAGCTGCATGAGGTAAAAATGCCTCCAGAAATTCCATATCTTGTGGAAAACCCTGCTGTGCTCCCATGGTTTGAGTTGGAAGGGACCTTAAATCCCATCCAGTGTCACCCCTGCCATGGCAGGGACACCTCCCACTGTCCCAGGCTGCTCCAAACCTGTCCAACTTGGCCTTGGGCACTGCCAGGGATCCAGGGGCAGCCAGAAATGATAAATTGTGCCATTGCTGATGCTCTGTATTGGGAGGGCTCATTAACTCCCCAGAGCTGCTTCAGGAGATGAAAAGTCTCCTTTTCACAGTGCAGGAGTTTTAACTGTGCCCTGGCTAAAGATTACCTCAACCTGCTATAAATTGAGATGTTTCACTAATTGCTTTCTTGGTTCATTAGCCAAATTGTGAGTATGAGGGAAATGGAAAAGGCTCAGAATGAATTTCCCTTGCAATCCTTAATTTAAATGGTGAATAATAATTTAATGTTGAACAAAATATTTTGGATGATTTGCTGTGCTGGAGCTCATTTTTGACCTTGGGATCATTTGCCACTTTTGAAGCTTTGTGGGGAAATGATCCTCAGCTTTGCTTCATTGTGATGTGACACCAGGCAGGAAGGAATAATCATTATAGAATAATTGTAATAATCTCAAAATTTATACAGAAACACTTTGTCAGGGGAAGTCCCTCCTCAGATATTGTTTTAAGCAGTGAGATAAGAGAGGTAAAAGGCAAAAATCTCTAAAAGTTTTGCTTCTGTGAGAGCTGTGGCTCTATGTCTCTATGTATGTGTATTTCAGCTGTGAAGGTGTCAAAACTACAACGTGTCCCTGGTTTACTCTTTCCAACACTCAGCTAAAACCCCAAGATTAACTCGGAGCATCTGCAGGGAACAAATTCTACTAATTCATCAAAGCCAACGCAGTGGAATTTAATCTGTTTTATGAAATTCCTCCCATGGTTTGTTATGGCAGGGCTGTGGCACAGGAGGTCATTTGTGAGCTCTCAATTGCTGGTTGTGTGACAGTGAAAAAAGGAGGCCAAAAGAAAGGTTAAATTAAAGAAGCTGCTAGAAGCTATTTATGTGAGATGAATGTATATTATCTAAATTAATAACAGCAAACCTCCAATTAGCTGAATGTTGATGCAGAATTTGAGCTTTATAAGGTAAATACAGGTTTTGTCCAGCCAAAGGGTTGGGTAAAGGAAGAGTTTAATTGGGCTGGGATTACAGGTAAATGAACATTTTCTCTTTATTGGGGCACAGTGACCTCACTGACAAATCTTTACAATAAATCTGTCATTGTTTCCCAACATCAAGAAGGAGTGTGGAACTTATGACCTTTCCTTCTAAAATACCCTCCTATAACAAGATATAAGCAAAAACTGCTTTGTGCTTCAATAAACAACTTAATTTGTATTTTAGAGCAGAGATTTCCTCCTCAGACCAGTGCATGTTGGTTTGGCTCAAATAAATTTGTTTCTGTTTTGTTCATTTACAGAATTTCTCAGAAAAAATACAGCAAAGAGGGCTGCAGCTATGAACTCCTCCTGTTGTGTTTTTTGCAGTTTATATGTGCTAAAGTAATGGTGTAATGGAGTGATTTGATCAATTTGCTCTTTGGGAAGGGTAGGATTTTCTTGTAGATCATCAGTTACTTCATTATCCTGATTATGGTCATCAAGAGTCAAGATTTAATTACACTTTGTGCTGAAAAACTCTATTTTAATGTACCCAGGAGCTTCACATCTCCTCATTCCTCTTCCAATGCATCTTCAGAATTTTGTGATTTTAGTGCATCTCTATCTTATTACCTCTTTTTTTGACCTGCTAACAACTCCCAACTTATTTAGTGTCAGTACTTTACAGTAATGTTCCCCTTCCTGGGCCATTCTGGGAAAATATCATTTCCTAAAGTACTTCTGCTCATTTAGGATGAGTTTAGAGAGGTGTGGAGATACTGCTCTAATTTATTTATTTATTTATTTTATTTCTGACTCTGCTCCTTTGTAACCTTGCTCTTCAGTCTTGTCAAGGTCATTTACACTATTTATTTTTCATATTATCCTCTTATGTATCTTAATCCCATCCGAATTTAGAGATGCCTGTGATATCAAGATCCCTTTTAGAAAATTAAGCAGCACTCTGGATTACTCAGCACTTCTGTGTGTTTATATTCAAAGTCACAGATCTTGTATTGCTTCAGTTGCTATTTTCAAGCTCCAGGTACAAATGCAGCTTTTCTTGTCTTCACTGTTCTTTGCAATTTTTTCTTTTTTTTTTTAAACCTGAGATTTTCTCTGCCTATTCTGTCCAAAATACAGAGGCTTTTATAACCAACTTTTCTTCAGCTTTTAGCTGGGGAGAAAAAGCCCCCCAAAAAACTCAATTAAAAAACAATCCATGAAAACCCTCTCAACTTTAAAAGCATTAACTGCTGTTCTGTTCTGGGGTGGATAGAGCCAGGCTTTCTTTGCAGCCTCCTCCTCAGTCCCCAGGCTTTTCCCAGTAAAATTCCCGATTTTCCTTCTCCCCAGTGCCTTTTCCTGTGCCAATAGAGTGGGATTATTTTTCTTGTGAGGGTTTTTCTTTTTTTTTCCTGTGTCCCCTTCATGTTTCCCAGTTTGTCTAACTGGGACTGTTCTCCTTCTGAAAGCTGAGGGACATTCCTAGCACCCAGACAATTACAGATGTGCTTGACCCAGGTCACCAGCGGGTCACCACCCACCTTTTCCCTTGGTTTTTCCACCTACCTTTGATCCCCACTGCTGTTTACTCTACATTTCTAGCAGGAGACATTTAGCAAAGGCTTTGGCTATAAGATGAATTCCCAAATCCATAGAGTTTCTTCATATTGTATTTCCAAACTGAAATCCTCTCAAAAGGTCATTTGAAGGTTTGAAATACCAGAGCACTTTGATTGCTGTTGATTTTTCTCATGGTGATTGAGGAGCCATCAAGCTCATCAAGCTTCTCTAGGAAAAACACTGTCCCTGGTTAAATTCTCTGTTCTTGTAAAGAGAGAGCTTTTCCAACAGCTGCTGCTGGGACTGCATTATTGAGGAATGGATATCCCAAGGAATGACACCTGGATCAGCCAAATGGGGCAGAGGAGAAATTGTTCCATGTACAATTCAAGGAGAGCGAGGAGCCATTTAGCCAGTGTCGTGGTTTGAATGTCAGGTGTCTGCTAAGGAAGGCAGGAGCCTCCCTTGGAATGGAGAAAGGAAACCTCCTCCCTCTGAATTATTATAATTTTGAAATTAAGGGGCTCTCAGGTGAAGATATGGGGATAGGAATAACAGTTCTTTATTAGGGGAATTGAAATAAACAATAAAACCAAAACACATGCAGTATTACAAAAGAGAAAAAGAAGAAAAATAAATAACCAAGCCCAGTGTCAGAGTCAGGCTGGCAGCTGTCCCCTGTGGGTCAGGGCTTGGTGGCAGTGCCATCCCATGGTGGCTGCAGCCCTCCTGCAGTGGCAGAGGTGGCTCTGGGGGAGCAGGGATCCTGGAGAAAGGGGGAGTTTTCCTCTGGAGCTGCAGTGGGGAGAGCTGGGGCTGCTGTTCCTCTGGGAATGCAGTGGGAAAGGATCCTTGGTGTTCCCAAATCCCAGATTGGATCCAGGGAGGAATGTTCGGTGTTCCCAAATCCCAGATTGGATCCAGGGAGGAATGTTTGGTGTTCCCAATCCCAGATTGGATCCAGGGAGGAATGTTTGGTGTTCCCAAACCCAGATTGGATCCAGGTAGGAATGTTTGGCTCCTGCCCTGGCTGCAGCATCTCCCAGAGCTGATGGAATTTTCTCAGTGCCACTCCCTGTCCCAGCAGCAGGAGATCTGTGCCTGGATCCAGGATGGGTCCTGGCAGAGATCAGAAAACTGCCCCAGCTGGTTTTTAACAGCTGGCCATTGACAATTACACCACTCCAGTTTCAGCAGATGGTGACAGAATCCACAGTTTTGGTGACATTTTGAACTGCAATCCATGACAGTCAGGATTATGATGAGGGGTTAATTTCCACAGCCCAGCAGTGTTTGAGGTACTCAGAGTAAAGTCCAGAGAAGTTGTGGCTGCCCCTGGACCCCTGGAAGTGTTCAAGGCCAGGTTGGATGGGTCTTGGAGCACCTTGGGATAGTGGAAGGTGTCCATGGTGAAATGGGAAGGGATTTAGGTCCCTTCCAACCCAAACTATTCCATGACAAAAATCTCTGTATGATTAATTCAGAACCATGTCCCCTGGGAGGTGACAGGGTGACCTCTTTATTTTGGGGACTGGTTTGTAAGGGTGATGTTTGTTGAGTGAATCATTTTTTGGGTCATGCTAATAACATGCTTTCAGTCATCTCCTAGGCTGTAGAAGTGTTCTACGAGATAATGTTTTTATAGGTTTGTTCACCAAGTTTGGCTCAAATAAAGATCACAGGTTTATAGGCAGTCCAAACAATGGATAATTTCAGTATAAATAGCAATGGATAATTTCAGTATAAATAACCCTGAATTCACTCAGGAATGGCTGAAGATGGTTCTTTTGTAAAAGTAGTAACTATGGTCCTACCACCCTTATAAATGCAAAGATCAAATTCCTTCAAAGACTTTAAAAAAGCAATATTGAAGATTTTTGGCCAAATGGTGACTTCTCTTAGCATTGACCTGCCTACCCATGAGTTTGATGCTGTTTTAATTAATCTTTTTTAAGGAGAATGATGAAGTGTCTAAACACCCCTGTGTCATGCCAGTGCTGTTTTCTCTTTGTCATCAGGATGTTTCTGTCGTCCCACTCTGAGTTCACGCCCTTAAAATACTTTTCCACTCACCTTCCAAGCTTTGAGGATCCAGCTCTGCACTGACAAAAGGCAGAGGGCTGAGTTATGCTAGAAAAATATTAATATCATACATTATCCTTGTGAGAAGATAGATCATATAAACGAGGCAATCATTGCTGAGAAGAGAACTTAAAATCTTTCCTTTCTCCAGTACAAAGTGCCAAGCCTTTTTAAGGAAAAGGAAGATGGGAAGTTCTGTGTGGAGCTCAGTAGCAGAAATATAATAGCTCTGCATAGCCCTCTTTGAAAAGCTGCAAGTTGGGTTTTTTTAATGAGTGAAAAAGTAAATTGTATATTATTTTTTACAAGAAAATTAGCTTTTATTTATGTCAGGCAATCAGTGTTTATTATAAGTTAAACATTTGGAGAAACAGATTTTAAAACCCCCACGTTCTCTTTTGGATTTACAATGAGGATTACGTGCTTGATTTTCACCACAGCTGAATAAAACCTCATCCTTCAAAAAAAAAAAAAGAAAACCTGTTAAATATTCTTCAATTCTTGTAAATATCCCTCAATTCTTATTAAATGTTCTTCAATTCTGTATAATCCTGTATCATCTTCTCTTTGGCAGCCGCACAGCAGCTGTTGGCTCGATGTCCCTTGATTAATTCTCTCCCTGTTCCAGGGTGGAATACACCTAGTTTGTTTAGTGAAAGGGAATATGGCTCATATTTAAAAATCCCTTTTAATGCAGTTACAGCATCTTTGCAGATTTAATTAGGTCTCAGCCCCTTCCAAATCGCTGAAGTCAAAGGTCCCATCTTACTTGTCCCCGAGGCATCGTTACACAAAGTCCCCAGACGGCTCTGAGTTCCTAAGCGATGACTTTACCATATGGGGGCTAATTGCTTCTAATCTTACACATTGATGAGGCTGGGTTTTATGTCTCTGAGCCACTGGGACTGGAACTGCCAAATTATCCTCTCCTGTAGCGCGGGGGTTGTTTCTGCATTAAAGGGACTGGCTCCACAAATGACAGTCCCTTCCCATCAGGCGCTCGCGTTTGAAACCCGAATTATTGCTGGCACAGGCTGCACCCGATGAGCTCCCAGTAAATCCCATTAGGATCTCGGATGAGCTGCTGGGGTCCAGCTCAGTTAAGCCAGGGAAGAGTGAGCGAAGCAGCAGAGGGAAGATGGGAGCTGGGTCCCAAGAGGATGTGGAAGCTGCAGCCGGACACGGGAGGGACATCCCTGAGCCTGTTCTGGGAGAGCATCTCCAAGCCCAGCCTGGAACAGCATCCCTGAGCCCAGCCTGGGAAAACATCATCAAGCCCATCCCAGAGCAGCATCCCCGAGCTGGGTCTGGGAAAACATCTCTGAGCCCAGCCTGGAGCAGCAGCTCTGAGCCCTGCCTTGAACCCCAATTCTTTCATTTATTGAGCAATAACTTCCATCAGATCCTTAAAAGAAATGACTCAACGCTTTCACCTTCTGAGAGCGGGGAAAAAAATGTCTTTGGAGTCTATAATGCATGAAGGTGTTGGAAGCCTAATCAAGTATAAGCTGCCTTCAGCCAGGCCTTTTCAGCACCAGGGAAGAGAAATGAATATCTAAAAAGCAGCAAATAACTCCAATTGCACTCTGATTTCATGGCTGTGTGTGCTGGAGGTCAGGAACATAAAGCTGTTTATTCCTCCCCACAAAGCAGAGGCTGTTATCATAACCTGCTGTCGGTGCAGGTATTGCAAACTCCTCCTTCAGGGTAATATTGGATTTTATTACAGCATTACTTCACAGAGTAGAAGCTCCTTTTCCTGCTTCTTTCTGTGGTAGTCTTACCTAGCCTTGGAGTTGTGGCCCAAAAGGAGTTTTTTTCTAGGAATCTGAGAGTGAAGTTCTAATAATCTGGGTTGAGCAATTACCAGATTTTAATCCATCTCTACCAAAGGATAACCATGACCTGGAAGCTTTATTAGGAAAGGAGAGGACTGGGAAGAATAAGGTTTGGAGCTGGTGGAACTTTTAGTTGTCTATTTGCAAGGAAATCAATAACACCTTGATTTAGCTACTGCTTTTTAAAAGGCAACAGGGAACTAAGCTGGAACTGCTCTCTGAAGGAAAAAAAAATAAAACAAAACACTAAAAATCCAATAAACCCCCCATACTTTCAACCTTGGAAGTCCTGAGAAAATCCTAATATTATCACAATATACGGACAGAAATACCAATATACACTCAAGGAACAGAAACATCTTGTGCTCATTTCAGTATTTTATTTAAATATAAAAAGACCGCTATAAATTAGAGAAATCCACCTAATTTTGAGTTAATAAGCTTTCCTTAACTGTGTAACGAAGTATATAAATCTACATTTATACATCTATCAGCATTAAATTTCTGGCCAAGGTGTTGATCCCCACATTCTTCTAACTAAGGCAGTGCTACATTTAGAGTAATGAGATGGTTTTAAATCAATATAACATAGACCAGACACAACCTCCAAAATCATGCTTTCAGTTTAGGTTGTGAGAAACATTTTTTTTTTTTTTACTTTTTATTTAAAATAATGAGTGACTTGCTGGAATTTTTACTTTGTTTTTTTACATCATAGATAACCTTAATCCCACTAAGCACCAAAAAGTGCACAGACTTCTGAGTGTATTTCAAACTTTTTTGTTCTTTAAAAGGGGGAAAAAAAATTAAAGCCTGTTTTTTAATCTGTTTAAAGAGGACAAAACTTTACCCAATTTCCTTGCAGGTATCCCTGCAGTGTTTGTCTCTCCTGTTGGCTGCTGTTGGTTGGGTTTAATTTACAGTAAATACTCCTGTTGTAGATTTTGGCCTTTCTGCCTCAACTCCCTCAAATAATGCAGTGCTCTTTAGATTCAATCCCTGTATGTCCACATCTGTTTAGCATTCCCACCATCCAGTTTGCATGGATGGGTTTGGGGAGAGAAAATTCAGACTCACTGAGCTCCATGATGCAGGGTTTGAAGTAAAACTGGTCTGTTTTCTTCCTTAGAGTGGGACACCTGCTGAAGTGCTCCCAGCACACATTTATACTTGTTCTAGCAAAGACCAGGCTTTTCTCCATTTTCCCTTTGGATATAGAAGCAAACAAAATACCTTTTTAGAGTGGATGTGAAAAAAAGGTCCATTACAAACAAACAAACAAAAAAAACCAAAAAAAAGCAAACAGAACAGACAAAACCACATCCCATCCTTAAAAACACCCACAAAAAACACACAAACAAAAAAAAATCAAACTAAAATTGCAAGTTAACCAAAGTGACAGGAACGAATCCAATAGAGAGATCTACCTGAGCCTATTGGTCCAAGAAATTTGGGATGAAAAGAAGATATGAGTGCAGAATGGAGGAGGAAGGGTGCACTCAGTTTCCCTGAGGGCTGCAGCCATGTGGATTGGCTGTACAGCTTCATATCCACATTTCCAGCTGCAGCTTTCCCCAAAGAACTGAACATTCCACCTGAGCTTTGCTGCCCTTGGCTTTGGGCAGAACCTGACCTGGTCACGTCCCAGCTGAGCCTCGGTGTCACCAGCACAGGCCTGGGACCTCAGAGTGCTCCTTGTTGAGCCTGGAAAGGCTCAGCCACATCCTGCAGGTCATTCCCAAAGTTTGGTGGCAGCTGATGGCACAGGGAATATCAACAGTGACCAAAGAGGTTTCTGAAAGCACATTCAGCAAAGTCTGTGTCCTGCAACTGGTGGCCCTGAAGAGACATTTGGGATCACTTCCCATCCCAAAGCACCCAGGGAAAGGCTGGATTTGGAAGGGCCAGGATTTGGCTGGGGGAAGAGTGCAGCTGAGTTATTTAATGGTTTGTGCCTTGGCTCTGGATCAGAGATTGTCGTGGAAAGGAACAACTGCAGGACAAACAAAGTGGGGCTGGTGGCAACTGTCCCCAGCCACCTCATTTGCCTCGGAGAGAGAATTGTTCCAGCATTTGGTTGTTCTGAGCTGCTCAGTTATCACTTCACAGGGCATTATTCCAAGCATTCTCTGCAGTAAAATCTGGGAATCAGATGCTGAGTCTGTCACATTTAGGAGGGTGACTGCTCCAGCAGTGCTCTGTCACTCCAAACAGGACAGCTGTTGCCCATGGTTATGTCTAAGGTACCCCACTACCAGGGTCAAGCAGCTGTGGTGTTATTAGATTTTCTCCAAGCCCTTCAATTTCCATAATCTTACTGTGAGAATCCCATATTTTTTTGGAGTATGAAAGCAGGAATGTGAAATGGAAAATCCAAGCTGACAAGAAAGAGCCCATTCCATGAGAACTGACAGATCCCATGAACCCAGACCCAAATATTGTTCCTCACTCCTCCCCATGTCTCTTTTCCCTTCCCCTCTTCCATCTGCCCCCTGCACCTCCTCCCTGCTCCCACAACAAAGGAAATGTGTCCATAGATCATACAGGGATGACCTGGGGAATATCTGTCTGTGGCAGCCTCTCATTCCCAAAAATCCCTTGCTTTTTGTGGTTGGCTTGTTGGGAGATCAGCTATTGACCATTCTGTCAAGCTGCTGGAAAGGGGCCACAACCTCAAAAGGCCCAGGTTGGGCACAAAGAGGGATAGGGTATAAATCAAATTCCTTTTGGAAATCAGGCTAAAAATGTGATTCAAACAGAGAGCAGGGTGCAAAAGGAGTGTTGGGGTTTTTAATTGTTTGGGTTTTGGGGTTTTTTCCTCACTTTTTTCACATGCAGTAAATACTAATGAGGAAAAAAATCAGGACTTCTAAACCACAGGGACAAGTTTTTTGGAGGGAAATTTGTTGTGCCCAAGAGAACGCAGCCCTTTGAATTTGTTCTTATATCACTCTTAGTGACATCATCATTAAAATGTAAAGGTGCATGAATGACTTTATTCATGGAAGTAGCTCTGGAAGTTATGAAAAATAACTATTCACATATTGAAATATTTTTCTGATTGGCCTGCTATTGAATTTATTAGGGTGTGTGTGTATTTTACAAACACAACCTTGGAGAATGAGGAATTAAAGGGAAATGCACTTTCTTATCCATTTGTTGCAGCTCTGATGTTGACTGCAATTCTTGTTGAATGCAATAATTTGGGATCTGAGCTTAGTTTTGCACAAAAACTGGAATGCACAAACAGCCACCAGGTTTGGGTGGTTGCTAGGCAGCAGCTGATTCCTTCTTGGAAAAGCAGCCAGGGCTGCCTGGGCTGGGTGCTGACAGCCCCAGCCCTGCTCCTTCCCATCCAGGTGACATCCACAGCCAAAAGAAAGTTGGAGAGAACTCCACATTTCACCCCAAAAAGCTGCCAGGAGCTATGGGTTTGAGGGCTTTCCCATTTAATCATCGATTCCAGACTTTTCTGCACCATTTCAGAGCTGAGAGCCTGAGTGATTAAAAAAGAAAAAAAAATAAAAGGCAATAGCCAATTGTCTTCTGCTGAACCTGGTGATAAAACCATCAGCCCCCATGCCCTGTTTTATGCTCATATGACAACGTTTTGTTTTAATCTCTATTATTTAATATCTATCTGGGTTTCTCCACCTGTTGCAATGGAATCAATAAAGGGTAAGTTCAAGATTAAGCAAAGCACGGGTGTGGAGTAAAAGCACCTTATGAATAGAGGTTTGGTTTTCTGCTTTCCCTTCCAAAGGCAAATTCAGGTAATAATTCACCAGCTGAAAAGTTTTATGCGGTGAAATAACTGCAAAGTTCAGCTGTTAGATTTAGATTTAGAATAAGGGCAAGCCCAATGCAACTGAAATAAATTTGAGGGAGCTGCAAAATATTCTTATATTATGCAAAACAAAACTATTTGTGATCACACCAATGACTTGGAATCAGAACTTTTGAGGCCTCATAGTTATTTAAATCTTGGCTATTGTGTTTTTATGCTGTGAAAGCTGATTTTTTTTTTTTTATCTTGGTTTTAGCCTCCTGCATCCCCTATTATCAAGCAGTTTGTGATCGCTGTAATCACAGCAGTTAATGTGAAAGACTTCCCAGGAAGAAAGAATAATCCCAAGTATTACACAAAAAATGAACGTTTCTATTGTACAAAAGTAACATGAAAAGTCTCTATTCAATCTGGCATGGCTGGAACTCCAGCAAGTTTTGTTTTGTTTTGTTGTACAAATCGTTCAGTGTCAAATTTGGCTCCTGAACATCCCATTTCTTTGTTTTGGAAACAAAATGGGAGTGATAGAGATGTGGGCTGGAATCTCTCCTTTGATACCTCCACAAAAACATCTATGCCTACGGCACACTTCATTTTCTGGAGTCACCACTGTATTAAGAGTATTAAAAGGAAAAAAAAAAAAAAATCAATAAATACCATTGTTACGCCAAAGCATCCCAAAAAAATCCCTGCAGCAGGACATATATTGAGTCATGAAATGCATAACAGGCAGTGCACTTGTCCTCTCTGAATTTCTCTTTCAAAAGCAGGTAAATATAAGAAATATTGAATTGGGAAGCCACAAAAAAAAACCCTCAAGCTCTTATTATGCACAAGCAGCTCTGGGCAAATGTGTACATTTTGTAATTGCTACCAGTTCTGAGCAACATGGGTGGAATTTTTATTTACAAAACCCATTTGTGCCATCAAACTCTATGTGTGTTATGACCTTTACATAAATACTTATAATAACAGGAAAATCACTCTTCATAAATATAATTTTTTGGCTGCAGAACTGCTTTGCCTTTGTTTGTTTATACATTGTATTTGTCATGTTTACAATCACTTAAGAATTTTGTGCCTGTCTCAAGCATTCCTGGACTTCCAGAAATGGATGTGATCTCTAAAATATTGGGTTTTCTAATGCCAGGTTGGGAAGGGGACTCTAAAAGGGGTGAAGGAAATCTCTCAGCTCTTTATGGAACGTTTCTGTTAATTACAACTTTATTTTGGGAGGATATTGGGTGGATATCAGCAGTCAATAGTCCAAATACTGTGACAGTAGGTACTAATGAATCTCAGTGCAAAGATCTGAACCAGGAATTGTCTTCAGAATTCCCTAAAATTAGAAAAATTTAGGTGCTGATGTTGCCTGGACCCACCTCCTTTCTTTGTCTCTGTCTCCTGGTTACTTTATTTTCTGTACAAACTTCTGGCACATCCTGAGGTGTTATTAAAATATTGAATATATTTACTCAGGTTGGTCTCACCCAGTGCTACAAATTTCTTACATAAAACAGCCTCCGTTGAGTGCCTTGATTTTGGTTTTTTTCCTTCTCTTTCTTCCCATGTGACATTTCCAGAGCCTCTTAGGTTCTCATCTCCAGCTGGTTCCCACTGATTTTCCTGTTCCCACATGGTCCCAAACCTCACCTCCAGGGCAAAACCCCTCCCTGGGATCCCTGACCCCACTGAGGGTTTGGTTAAAGAAATACCAGCAGTTTCCCAGAAGAATAAAATGGTCACCAAACCAAGAAACCAAAGGGGTCACGTCCCTTGGTGTGAGCAGAGGGCACCTCATAGAGGAATCAGAATTTCCCAGGATTTCCTAAAGAGGATTCCTTTTCCCAGAGGAGAATTTTGGTTTGGTTTTTTGTTGGGTTTTTTTTGTTGTTGTTCATGCACAATCTCTCACTGCTTTGCCAAATCCTCTTAGAAAAATGTCTCCAAATGATAGAAACATGCTGATGTCCCCGAAACGTGGTATGGAAAATATTGGATTGCCCAACAGCACATCAATGAAAATTAAAAAAAAAAAATTAAAAAAAAAAAAAAAAAGGAAAAAAAGAAAGAAAATTTGGAGGGGGAAGGGAGAAAGTGAAGAATTTTTTTTTATTTTGTCTGTGTGATGGGTGTGCTGGGGGTGATCCCTCTCTTTATATTATTATATTTATATTATTAATTGGAGATAAAGAATAACAGCAATGCAAAATGAAACCACCATTTTTTACCACTTATGCATGGGTTTGAAGATCTAATCCCTGTGCTCCTTCTAGCCCCCTGATGAGCACCTTGCTTCTAATGACACGGATAATGAGACATTTATGACTTGTGGCTTTTTGATAGCAGACCAGAACTCATTCGTCCCTTCCATGGTGGATCCTGTAATCATCTCTGCAGGCAGCCAGCCCAGCTCCAAAGTGTGCAAGCAGGGAGAGATAATTCACTTATCAAATCTCACTTGTAACAGAAGAAAATCCATCCTGACATCTTAACCCCCAAAAAACCCCCAAAACTTTTCTATTTTGTTTACACAATGAATCCCGTTCAGGCTGCAATGATTTCAAGCTGTTAGGCAAGCTCTGATTTGAAAGCCTTCCCCACAAAACTGCCTTAAAACACCATCATTTTGTGCCACTGTGTTCAAGTGCTTTCTTTTGTGGCAAAGTGCTTGTTTGTGTTGGTTTGGCTTTTTTTTTCATGACAAGAAAGGTCTGAAGGAAAGAGCTGGAGCTGCTTTGAGCCCACGTTGCTCTCTGACCCCTGTTGTCAGGATGTGCAGGTGACTTCTATAAGTTCAGCAAAGATGCTCTAAGAGGACTGAGGGACTGTCCCTCTGTCATCCTCTCTTGATGAACACGTCCCATGTGGTTTTTTGGTGTGTTTGAGCTCTCAGGATGGCACCCTACTCTCCTTGAGCATCCTGGTGAAAATTCCTGCCCGGCCTCACACCAAGGTTCCTAAATGTCAAATCCTGCAGAGATTGTCAGTGTAACCCCTCCCCTCTTCCTTGAATTTATCATCACTTCTGGAGGCTCAGGAGAATGTCTGTGAAGGACAACAGTGTCAGAGCCCAGGACACACCTCTGACTGTCCTGGATGATTTCAGACCCAGGCAGGGGGTTCAGAGACCTTGGCACAGAGTCAAAAACTCCTGTGCCTTCAATTTTAGCCCTTGGGAGAAATTACCATCTCTGTGTGAGGATTTACAGGCCATGAGAGTTTGAGTAGAATGAGAGTTAATTTGTCACAGGATGAAAAGTAGAATTTTGGGGTTTTTACAATGGGGGTTCAGGGGGCAAGATGGAGGAACCTGGGTGTGTCCTGTCCTTCTTCTTGTTCTTCTTGCCCTCCATCTCCTGCTGTGATGGAGGCACTTTCTGGTTGGTTTAGAGACAGACTGTCCAATATAGTTGATAGGGATTGGAAAGTTATCATAAATAATGTACACGTAGTTTTTAGTATAAAAGTAAACACCACCCTGAGGGCTGGGATTGTGCCTTGGACTGAGCTGCTGAGAGAATCTCTGCGAGTCAGGGAAAGAATGGAATAGAGAAGGAAAAATAAACATCCTTGGAAAACAGAAGAGCTGACTCTCAACTTTTTCTTCAATCATGGGACTGGGAGAAAAGGACTTTTTAAATCTCGGGAATCATCAAAAACATCAAAAAACCCAGGACAACAGGAGAAGCTGTGGCTGGCCCTGGATCCCTGGAAGTGTCCAAGGCAGGGATCATGGAAGGTGTCCCCACCCATAACCTTAAGGTCCCTTCACACCCAAACCATTCCAAGTGCCTGTGCCAAAGCTTTCTGGAGATGCAGCACTCTCTCCACCAGCAACTAAACACAACATTTTTTTGGTAAATTCCCCATGAATCTATTTGACATCAGCAAGGACTCTAACAAAAGGCAGAATTTTCAGCATTTATGTCTCAACTTTTCATACCGGGAATGTGAACTCCAGCCTGGCTGCTGAGTTTTATTTTAGATGACACCAGGCTCTCCAGTGTTGTGATATCCTTCCTTTATGACACATGAAGAAGACCAGAAGCCATGGGTTTGGTTCCGGTGCTCGTTCCAGCTTGGCTTTCATCTCCAATGTATCCGTAATGTCCGGATGGCTTTTTTGGATGACTCACCTCAGATCTGAAGGAGCAAAGGCTGATCTCTCCCAGCCCTCAGTGAGCAGCCAGCGTGACGAATCCTTAATGATGACAATTCTTTCTCCTCCAGGCTTCCGCAGGTATTTGGATTGAAAAAAGCCACAAGGAAATTTAAACACTTCTAATCTTTTAAACAGTCAAGTATAAATTACTTCCTCCAGTAAGAATAATACACAGAAAAAGAAAAGGCTTTTAGAAAAATGTTTAAGTGAGATGCTGCTAGCAGAGTGTTTGCTCTGATACCTGACCCTGTGGCTGAGCCATCCCTGTCCTTTAGCTCCCAGATGTTAAGTGGGGAAGTTGAGGAACTTTTGGGGAATTTTTGAGTGCTTTAGGGACCCGGCTGCCATGGACATGGGTGGGAGCCCAACTCCCCTCTCCAGTCTCGTGAACGTTGAGCTAAGATCAACAAAAAAGGTAATTTTTTTGTCAAGTGGAGAAGTTTTCCTCTTTCCACAGCAGTGTGTGTGTTCTGCAGTGCTGTTTGATGGTGTTTTCAGGGAAGCACTGAAGGTTCCTGGAGGCTCCAGTGGAGTTCACTGTGAGGTGGTGCTGGTGGCTCAGAGGGGACAGGGGACATGGTCAGTGCAGAGCAAGCAGGGCTTGGAGCAGAACAAGGGAGACCAGAAGTGCTGACACACATCTGAGATTTGTCAGCATGTGAACAGAAAGTGACTAAAATATGCAACTTTCCTGACAAAAAATGGGGATGAGGCCAGGGCCAGTGGTCTAAAGTCATTCCAGCTCTGCCTGGTGTCACTCTGGGTGTCAATCAGAGAATGCTTGAAGTTGGAAAAGCTCTCTAAGATCGAGTCCAACCACTCCCCCTGCACTGCCAAGGTCACCCCTAACCCACATCCTCAAGTGCCACATCCACAAGATTTCTGAACACTTCCAGGAGTGGTGATACTGCCACTTCCCCAGGCAGCCTGCTCCAACTCTTGAAAACCCTTTTGGTGAAGGAAATTTCCCAGTATCTATCCTGATCCCAACCTGAGACCATTCCCTCTCCTCCTGTCCCTGTTCCCTGGGAGAAGATCCCAAATCCCCCCGGCTGTCCCCTCCTGTCAGGGAGTTGTGCAGAGCCACAAGGGCCCCCCTGAGCCCCCTTTGCTCCAGGCTGTGCCCCTTCCCAACTCTTTCAGGAATTCTCCAGCCCCTTTCCAGCTCTCTCAGGAATTCTCCAGCCCCTTTCCAGCTCTCTCAGGAATTCTCCAGCCTCTTTCCCAGCTCCCTCAGGAATTCTCCAGCCTCTTTCCCAGCTCCCTCAGGAATTCTCCAGCCCCTTCCTAGCTGCCTCAGGAATTCTCCAGCCCTTCCCAGCTTTTTTCCCTTCGCTGGACACACTCCAGCCCCTCCATGTCCTTCTCACTTCTCTCTCCTTTGTCATCAGTGTCCTCCAGCCTGGCAAAGACCTGAACCACTGGGAAAGCAGCATTTTCCATGGTTTGTACGTGATTCCCAAGTTTTGCACAAAACCTGAGCTGGCTCCCTGTGGGGCTGTCCTGGACCTGCCAAACATTCCCGGGCCGTGATTCCTCAGCAGCACCCTCACCTTTGCCATCGATCTGGGCTTCAGCAGCTGATTTACAAGTACATCTTTTCTGAACCATTATCTGAGGCAGCTGCCAGTTGGCCTGAGGCAGGATCCAGGCACTCGAGGCTGGGGGAATCGGTTCCAGCTGCTCTCCCTAATTAGGAAAACCCTGGGCTGCAGCCGGATGTCCAGATGCCTTGCCAAGGAGCGTAGAATTTGGTCCAACAAACAGGATTTGTGAGAGGAGAAAATTAGAAATAGTGAAGATGTCACAGGACAGAGGTCATGTGCCAGCAGTTGCTCCTCTGTTCCTCATGGCATCTCCCAGTTTTGAGCCGGAGAGGTGGATTGTGGCAGGAAGGGAAGGTCTAGGGAGGTTAAACCAATCCTTGAGATTTCAGTTTGGAGAAAAATAAGTTTTTCCTGTTCCCCTCAGAGATGGAGAGTACTTGAAATGCCATTTCTTCCATGCTTTCACACCAGGGAAAAAGTGAACTATGCATTTTGTTGTGTAACGAGGGTTCAAGGGTGATGTGTTTGTCAGCAGTGAGAATTTGAACGCTCGGTGTGTGTGAAACATCTCAGCTAAAGCCTTGTGCTCTCTGTAGTGCCTTCATTGCTAGTACAGATCCAAGCTCTTTTTAAAAGTTTGAGCTGGTTTTTGTTTTGTTTTTTTCTTGTTCTCTTGACATGAACTAACAAACATGAAGCTGCCAACAATAGATTTAATAATACCGTGAATAAATGCCAATGCTTTTGCCACCAATGCCATTTAATCTGTCTAAGCAAATACATTCAATGACTTGCCAAAAGTTTGAGTGTTTTCCAGCTGTAGGATTCTTATAGCAATATGAGAATGTCCTTGCACAGGATAGGCTACAAAAGGCAATGCAAATCTTCACTGTGGATGATTTTGCAAAGAAAATAAATATTTCTTCTTCTTCTTCTTCTTCTTCTCACCTTGATTCTTCTTGCATCTCCTGCTCCAGAAACAGCTGTTTTTTGAAGTTAAAACAGGCAAGAATTTACCAATCTGTTCCAAGGGATCTGTGGTATATTGAAAGGTTCTACCCACAGATTCACAGATTATCTCTAATCACGGGAAGTTACTCAGATAAGAATAATTTTCCTGTTATGTGCAACCTGCAGTGTGGACTTCAACAACTTGTTCCTCTTTGACCCTGCAGTCCTCAGCCTTTCTCTGGTGCTGGAAATGCATTTGGATGAAATTCATGGAAGAATGAGCCTGTTGGATCTGATTTATCCCTGGCCAGCCTCTGGATTTCCTTGTGCACCAGTTGACATTCAGAAGTTGATGATCTCCTGTTGTAGTTTCCTCCTTGATCTGAGACAACTGTGGGGTTTTTACTGCAAAGCATTTCAGGAAAATATTGATAACTTAGAGGAAGTTGTTGCTTTAATTACATACGAGGTTTTTATCAAATTTCTTGCTCAAGCCAAGAAGTTCTTCTTTACCCCTCTCTGCAGGTTAAAAGAACCCTTTTATTTACTGCTCTTCACCATGAAGCTGCCCACATGTAATTCACCACAACACTGATACACTGCAAATACTCTTTCCATAAGGCTTCCCCAGCAGCAGAGGAGGATTTTTGTCCTTTGATCCTGTCCTCCCCATTCACCATGACAGGGTGAGGATGTGGCTCCAAGGGCATTTCTCCCATGTTTGGGACCAGCAGTTTCCAGTGCTAGACCAGGTTCCCTGCATTTGCACTGATTGCAGCCCAGAATTATTCCTTTGCCAAAAACCATGGAGTGGGCCCTCTGCTCTGGCTGTTTTCTGGATTCTGTTTTTTCCCACACTGTGGCTAATGGGTCCAGCTGTTTGCTTTGTGGCTCTGGACTCTCTGTTGCTCAATGACAAAAACAAACCTCTTCCTTCATGCCGGCCATGGATGAACATAGTGGCATTGGCATCTTGGAGTTATGCTAGGGAAGAGTTAAAGTGTATTTTAGTGTAGCTTGCTAAAACAAAAAGCTCATCAAACACCTTCTAAATGTTGTGGTGGGACTAAAGATTTCTTGAGGGATAGATCTGATATCTTCCTCCTCTTCCCCTTTGCCCAAGGAGATGAATTCTGTTGTGGTGGGCATAGTTTAATAAACAATTCTTGAAGTGGAGATGATTTATATTCCTTTGTTAATATAATGTAACACATAAACTGAAATTCTGCTTAGCAAAAAATTTTCTCTTGTGGCAGTGTGCCTGGGTGGAAGAAAAATAATACAAAAGGTCTTACCAGTGGTGTGACATGTTGCTGTAAAATAACAGCCAGGAACATCAAGAGATTTCAATCCAAATGTAGAATTTCTGAAAATTAATTTTGGATGCTTAACACAAACTAGAAAGTAAAGTAATTTCTGGCAAAGCAGTTGACAGCAGACGTAATGCATCAGTGCAATGGCCCAGACTGTGTTAAATGGAAATTACCTCCATGTAAAAAGCTGCAGAGAGAGAAAAGTGCTCGCAGAAAACAACCCCTGACAAAAGCAGAGGTTGAGGTGCTGATGGAACAGTTCTCACTGACCTGGGAATGTTGTGATGTAATAGAATTTGTGGACGTGGTTTGGAATCACTGCAGCTCTTTAGATGTGAAGGTGACTCTGCCAGTGAAACCCAGCTCGTTGCTGGGCTGCCTGTGCTCCCCGCTCTGCAGAGAGCACAAAAGGGGTGTTTGTTGAAATCCACATTTCCCGGCTTCCCCAGTGCCTCCACAGTCATGCCTGAAGCCATGGAAATCAATAGCAGAGGTAGTGAAGCTTTGGAGCAGCCCTGGACACATGAGGGACTGTCCAAATCCTTGCAACAGCACCCCAGGGGTCTCGAGAGCCTCTTCTGTGCAAGGGGAGAAACAGATCCCAGGGCAATCAGATCATTTCCAGGACTCTTTCCCTCCTGCTGCACTCCATTTAAAAGCATATTTTCTAATTCATCTCCTCCAGAACGCTGACAATAATGTTCCTTTCTCTGTGTTTTTCCCCAGGGGTGACACAAAAGTGCTGGGGCCCTGATGGTCAGAGGACATGCACAGGCCTTCAGTGGGAGAGTGGAGTGTGGGGAAAATCGAGCCCTACCAAGGTAAAATAAATAACTTCTGTTGGGAAGCAGTCAGCAGAATGCAGGAGGGTTTAAAAAACAATCACTGATTGCTGAGCAGTATGTTTGGACTTGGTTTTGTTTAGCTAAGCTTAGCTTAGGCAGCAGAAAAGCCAAATAAAAAGATGGTTAAGTGTTGTGATTCTGCATGCTCTTGGTGAGAGGGAAAAAAATTGCATGTTTTGTTGGGGAAAAGAAGTTGTAGGAAGAACCCCATGAGACGAAATCAAGTAATATCCCAAATATCAGTACACTCTGCCTGATATGTCCTCAGGATAAAGCCTGAGGTATTCAGCTCACCACAATTACTTCGTGTGTGTGTGTGGATTTTTTTCACAAGATGCAGTGAAGCTTGAAAGCTCCCAACGAGCACAGGATCAGTTGGGTAAACCTAAAAGATCCATTTCTTTGCTAAAGATTGGAAGGAGGAAATAATACATACTTTCAACAGAGGAAAAAGAAAAGTAAATTATTTAAAATATTGGTGCATGAGTTTGTAGCTAATCAGGAGCATTTCTGACATGCCTTTGGACTCTTGCAGGATGTCTCCATCTGTGCAGCCCTCAACAAAAAGAAATAAATGTCAAATTAACTACTGGAGCATGAGAGATGCATCCAAAATAAAGTCTCTCAAGGAACATTCTTCTTTGGTGCCTTGTAGAAATCTGGGGGAAGTTGAGAGTTTTGGGAGGCATGCAAAGGTCTTAAACCTGTAGGTAGAAGTAAATGAAGTGAAGAAAATATGAGGCAAATGTTGTTACAAACCATGAAAGAAACAGAAGAGGAAGAAAATGCTTTCCCTGGGGCTGTGAAATTATTAAATTGTCCAAACCACAGGCAGCTGGTTTAAAGAGTTGATAAAATTTATCTGGCGTTTCACCTCGTTAATAAACTCTTGATCTTCCTCTGCCCATTTGGGTTCCCAAGAGGCTCCTTCCCAAGAGACACAAAGGAACTGTTTCTGGTGATGTTTTCCTGCATGGAGGAGGAACACAGGGATGGTTTCATAGGAGCTCAGAATCGTGGAGTGGTTTGAGTTGGAAAGGTCCTTAAAGGTCATCTCCCCATGGGCTTTGGTGTGGTGTCACCCAGGCTCTGAGAAGGATGACCACGGCACCAGGGAGGTCACGGAGCTGTCACCCTCACTGTCCTCCTGGAGGAAGAGCAATATTGTGTTTTGTGAAGCCCTTGCTGAGTCCAGGCATTGATTAGCAGTTGACAGAGAACTCAGCTTGGACTGGGATGATTTCTCAACAAGTGGGAGTCAATGGTACCTAAACACAGACCGGGCTCTGTTTAGAAAGCTAATCCTCAGATTCTGTATGCCAGTTCAGGGTTGTGTTTGGGGTTTTTTTATTAAAATCAAGAGATCTGCGAACACAGGACAGGGGCAATCTAATCAGCCAATTTACAGCAATGAGATTAGGCCAGATGCTTTATCACATGGGACTCACGTACCCAGTGGGGGAGATAATAATAGCAGGAGGCTTCAAACTCAGGTTTATTCTTTGTCAGAGAGCTGGAACATAAAAACACCTCTTTTGTCACCTCGAGGGAAGTAAGGTGTAGTCTGTCAAGATGGATCTTTCCTGTCATGGATGGAAAAATTAATCTGGGCCACTGTCAGTCTCTGGGCCACTGTCAATCAATCTTGTACATATGTGTTTGTACATCATTGGCAGGTGTCATCAAGGAATCATAAGAAACAGGGACTAATTAATGAAAATAATACCCAGAGCCCCTGTAAGTGACTGTATGCCTTTTTGGGGAGTTTTTCATGTCTATAACTGGTGAGGTGGTAAAGCTGTCATGCTTCTGGAGCCCACATGTCCTCTGCAGCATTTGATGTCACAGGCCAGTGATCCATTTATTTATATATTTATATTTATATTTATATTTATATTTATATTTATATTTATAT
>CM031862.1:2465008-2508620 GCA_018697195.1 Certhia americana
TATATTTATATTTATATTTATATTTATATTTATATTTATATTTATATTTATATTCATTTTAAATTCCAGCAGATCATCATGAAAGAGGAGTTTATAGTCTGAAACTGGCAACTGTCTTTGCCATGTCCATTTTAAAACACCCACCAATCCCATCCATGGTGGTTAGTTAAATACTCAAAATAATACTATGGAATACAGGTTTTAAATTTAAATATTTTGTCCTTCACCAGAGTGATAAAGTTTTCATTAAAGCCTCCCAGACAATTCAGAGCTGATTTCAAGAGTGTGCATTTTAAATGACAAAAAAATTATTATGAACAGAAAGTTAACAAGAGATCTTGAACAAAACTTCTGTCATAGATGGTGGATGAGAAACAGTTGCACACAGGATAGTGGATTATGATAACCAGGAATCTTTCCATTTGCAGGAATCTCTGCCTTCCCAAAACACAACATTGATTTCACCAGTAATCATTGCACAGATTGATGTGGATAAATCCAGAGGAAGCCAGCCCTCTCTGCCTATGCAGGCCCCGGTCCCCCAGCCCAGAGTTTGTCACTCGAAGCCACTGTTGCCTAGCCACAGGACAGCCATCGTTAGCAGGACATTTTTGGTGCTTCCCAGCTGCCTGGAGATTCAGGCATCCTTAGAAGACACCATGTCACCATCGGACTCAGCCAGTCCAAAGCAGTGTCTAAGCCAGCAGAGAGGCTTTGCCTCCATCACTGTCACAGCCAGGCGTGTTCCTGGGGGCTCTGGGGAGCTGGCACGTGGCCCTGGGGTTGGCCAGGAGCCCAACACCATGTCCCCCACATCCAGCAAAGTCCCTGCTGTCCTCAAGCGCTGGCCTCCCCCAGCCCATGCAAACCAACCTCCTTTAAAGGTTTCCAAGTCTTGCTCAAAATCAAGTGAAGAACCCCAAAAGCAGCATTTTGTCCCTGGAATCAAGGAGGATGGTGCTGATGATCAAAGCAGCGATGGGAGGGAGAAAATGCCACCTTCATTCATCTCCCGTGTCCAGCTTCAGGTGTCCCAGCCGTGTCCAAACACCATCTATTATTTAGACAAGTCGCTCAGTGTGTGCATTGACCAGCCTCGAGTGAAATGCCAAAAAATGTATATATCCACGTTGTCCTTGAGCCTGAAGTGCAGTTTGTCCGGATTAACAGCAGATGGAGTAGATGGCATAGCTAATGGAGAGCCCATGGAGGAGAGAGCTCCAAGGAAGCTCCCAGGAGCAAATGGGGCTCCACTCAGATCACACCTGAGTGCAGACTTCACGGGAAATAAGGTAACTAAGAAGGAGAAAGCAAAGGGAGGACCTTTGGGTAGTAAATACCCTTTGCAAAGTGTCTTTGCCTCGGGACTTCCAGCATTTGTGGATATTCCCAGAGGACCTCACAAGGCAGCAGCAGCAGCAGCAAAGGAAGAGGATAAGCAGCCTGGTAGCCACCACACTGTGTTTTCCCTCCAAATTCCTCATTCAAGCAATGTGGCAGGTAAGTCATTTCCATAAACCTCGGGCTGGTGGAGCAGAGGTTCAGGCTGGAGCAGCTCCACCACAGTGATTCTGTGAGAGCAGATAACAGCAATCCTTGCTTCTGCAGAGGCTCAGGGAGTTAGAGCACAACCCAGAGGTTTCCAGCTCCAGCACTGCCATGAATATTTGCCATGCTAGTGATGCATGCTGCTCGTCAGCTGAGAGAGAAAAATCCCCCTGTGTTTTCTGCATTAAACCTCTTCTTTTAACCATTTATAACAGTATTTTTTTATTAATCTCCCAGCCACCTGCAAGTGCTTCTCCCCTGAAAATAATTAGCTTTATCTTTGAATGAGGGCTGAATTTCAAGGTGTGAAATTAAGGAGGAGATGACTGCACTGAGCTTGGTTTTGTGCTCCTTGCAATTAAAAATGATCTTGTTTTCAGCTTTTATTTAGAAAGCTACAGTAATAAGCCCAGGCTTTTATACCTAATGGAACCAGGTAAAAAAATCTTGAACACATTTGTTTTCAACCTTTCCAAGCATTTTACAGACATAAAATGTTCTTTGCAGCACTGCTCCTGGGGGAGGAAGAGGGACCCTGGGGAGTGCAGCTCCTGCTGTATTGGGATTTTCCAGTACATTTGGGTAACCACAGCTGAGTTCAGTGCCTTTCCAGGAAGGGAAGGTGGATGGGAAGATTGTCAATGAGTGGAGTTTGTTTTTTTACCAAAAGCACAAAGATTAAACTCGCCTCCTCTGCATCTGCAGCCTTGGGCTACGTTTAATTGCAATTACCCTGCTCTTATATGGCCTTTTTGACCTAAGGGTCAGTGCATGAGCATGAGCCACTTCCTCAGGTTCCTTTGTACCTTCATCCCCCCGGTGTGCAAGTGGAAGGAAACAGAAAGATGAGAAGCCTCACACTGCCTCGAGGGCTGGGCAAGGTGCAAACTCTGCTGCTCTCCCTTTCCCATGCTGAAATCCATGGGATTGCTCCTGCAGGGGCAGAGCCTGGGATAAAATATTCCTCTGTTTTCCTAAGGATAAGCCAGGCTGTGTGTTGATAGTGGGGAGCAGAAGAGAGAAGATGCCAAGCAGTGCTAAGGGGTATGGGATAGAAATATAAAGGGATGGCACCAGCAAATGGAACATTTCATTGCATGCATCCTAATTTTAAATATCAGGGAATATCACTCCATAGGGAGTGTTATGTCTTGAAGGCTTTGTTCAACACCATCTAAGGTATCTCTGTGATAAACCAGATTTAAAACTCAGCCTTCTCTGGGTTTAGTGATGCTGTGGTGGCATGGAAGTACCACTTTTACTAGAAATAATTAGAAAGTGAATTGGGAGGCTGCTCATGGTTCCATAATTTTACTGAAAGGAGGAAATCGGTGAAGCAAGGAGCTGAGAAATACTGGTTTGTGATAAAGGACTTCCACCATTTGTGTACACAAGACTATAGGTGTAAATAAACATGGGAAGTGTTACCTTTTTAACTGCTTCCACCTTTTGTGTGGGCCATAATGTAGGATGTAAAGATATACATTTCTCCTGCTGAGACCCTTTGTAACATGCAAGGAGGTGTTTATCAGCTGACTTACAACTTTCCTGTGTGAAATTTCTATCAACAACCAGAATAATGCTCCAAAACAACAGCCCTTCTCAGCAGGATCATCCAAGCAATGAGCTCATGTACAGCCATCAACCATTAAATGGGACAAATCAGGAGAAACCTGGTAAAAAGCATGGGACATCCACACTGCTCCTTCAAATGAGAGGGTATGGTGTGATTTTAACCTGGGAGAAATAAAAAAGCTGAGGCTTTTTTACTTCTAGAACGGGTGAAGTGAGGAGGAGAAGTACTGGTATGAGATTATCAATCACAGAATCATTTATGCTTGCAAAGACCTTTAAGATCATCCAGTCAAAGCAGTCCCCAGCACTGCCAAGACCACCACCGACCCATGTCCCCAAGAGCCACAGTCAAAGGGCCTTTCAATCCTTCTAGGACTGGATAAAAACTTTTATCCCATTCTAGATTCCCAGTTATTTTGGATATTTTTTCCTCTGCAGTTTACTAATTCAAACCCATTCCCGTTCAGCTTTGCTCTGCTCCATGTTTATGCAATGAAATGTTTGTGAAATGAAGTGTTTAAAAAGAAGGGAGAACTAGCAAAGAAGGGACAGGGAACAAGTTTTGCCACAGTGTTCGTGCTTTAACACAGTTATCTTATGGATGAGGTAAGTGCAGAGAGTGCTTTGTCCATTACATTTCTGATGACCCAGAGAGTTGGAGTTTATATTGGTTTGCAGCTGTAGGCAAGAGCTTCCTGCCAGCAGAAATACAAGTGGTAATAACATCACTATGCTGAAAAAAAAAGAAAAAAAAATTACTTTCAAGGCTACACTTCTCTGTATGAAACCTGTAAATGCAGTTTCCAGGATGAATAGGTTGCTTTATTAGGATCTGAGTTGGAATGAGCACCCAAATACTTCTCTGCTTTATGGGTGCTGGGGCTGGGTTTGCTGTTTCCTATTGGCCCAGTTGAGTCATGGCCTCTTTGGAGTGCCTTTTTCCTAATCTTTTGTGGGACTTCACTGCAATAATGATGACTCTACTTACTGTATTACTCATATTATTTCATGTCCAAATCCAACTGTTGGAGACTTGGCTTTACATAATCTAAGGCCCTTCTTTCAGCAGGAGGCTGGGCCAGGTAATCTCCAGAGTTATATATTTCTACCATGTGCCACATATGAAAAAGATGCTTTAGGATTATTAAATGTAAATCTTGGGCTCTGCTCGTAGATGGGAAATTACACTTGGAAATCCAAATCTCTGCAACTCAAGAGTTCAAAGCCATGGTTCATGCTAGAGCATCCCAAGGATGGAATATGATATTTCCCCACTGTGAACCGTATCTTCTATTGGCTCTACTACTTTGAGCCTTTACTTCCATGATCTGGCAAGAAATGGGATTGTAAGTGCTGGAAAATCCAAGTTATACATGAAGTCAGACTTGAACCGTGGGAGGACAGAGCCATAGGACAGAATTGTGTTTATTTTTAGTGAGTGGCCAACATTTCCATCCCTTGGGCAGCTGCAGGAACGTGTGAAGGGTCCCACTGGGGGCCACATGAGCCACCCACCTCAGAGACATGGCCAAGGGCCAGCCCAGGCCAAGCTCCACGAGGTCCCTGTCAGGGGTGATGGATGTGCATCACCCTGCCTTTGGTCACGGCTTTTAACAAGCTGTCAGAACTTGCTAACGCTGCTTTTCAGGCAATGCTGCAATTTCCTTTCCTGTCTGCAGCTGATGTCTCATAAATACAAGGTAAGTTAGAAATGAAAAGATTAGTCTTGTTTCTGCTGAAGACAGGAACATTTTTATTGTTAATTTCTCACCTACCTTTCATGAAGAATATATTCCCCATTAGTATCTAGTTCACCATCCATCTTTCACTATCTATTACCTACTGGGCTCTAGGCTGAATTATTAAAAAGGAGAAAAAAGAAGAAAATGGGACAATTTTAAATTCTTTTTGACCTCTTGATTAAACAATATCATCGCTTTTCTAGGGAAGATTATAAATGCCAACATCGAAATTTATCCATTTGAGCTTAGATAAGAGTAAACTTCTTCACGCCTGAGCACCTTCACACATCTCAGCTCTTTTCTAAACCAAAATATTTCCTGCTCGCCTCTACGCTTTTGTTCATGTTTTGTTGTCATGACCAAAACTGTTGTGGAGAGATTTTCAGGGATAACAAGTGAGGTTCCTGAATTCAGTCTGGATGGTGGGTGCTGTGCTGGATCCCACTGCCCTGAGCTGAGGTGCAGGTGTGCAAGGAAGGTGGGGGGAGATGACAAAAGGGAACATTATGAATCACATTCCTATGTAAGCCACCCAAAATGAGGGACATCAGGGTTGTAAGGTAATCATCAGCCATAGTGTGGCCATAGCACCAGGGCAGTGAACATCCTTGTGCTGGGTCCTGCTGAGGGACCACATACTCTGGGGTCAGTCTTGGACAAGAGGAACATTGAGGGGCTGGAGGGTGTCCAGGGAAGGGAATGGAGCCCCAGGAGGGGCTGAGGGAGCTGGGAAGGGGCTCAGCCTGGAGCAAAGGAGGCTCAGGGGGGCTCTTGTGGCTCTGCACAACTCCCTGACAGGAGGGGACAGGACAGAAAGGGGGGGTCAGGCTGTGCTCCCAGGGAACAGGGACAGGAGGAGAGGGAACAGCTTCAGGTTGGGCCAGGGGAGGTTTAGGTGGGTATTGGGGAAAATTCTTCCATGGAAAGGTCTGTCCAGCCTTGGCACAGCTGCCCAGGGTAAGGGTAGAGTCCCATTCCTGGAGGGATCCAAACGCCGTGCGTGTGTGGCACTCGGGGACATGAGTCAGTGGTGGCCTTTGCAGTGCTGGAGGAATGATTGGACCCAAGGAATGTAAAGGTCTTTTCCAGCCTGAAGGATTCCCTGGTTCTGTGCTGGAGTTGGCAGTGGGAGGTGGGTGACACACAATGGGGTGGCTGTGATGAACGTGCTCGGCACTCCTGGGAGCTGTCCTGGCTCTGGGGTGTCCAGGGCAGCACTCCCAACACTCCTTTGTCAGAATTCAGGGGTGAAAAGCTTGGGAGGGGAAGGACGCCGTCACAGCAGCCACAAAGCCACATCAGAGACTCGGTAATGTAGCTGCTTATACCTTTTCCCAAAGACAGGGCAGGTAACTTGGAAACATGATTTGTTTAATTAAAACAACCCAAGGCAGCCAGTGGGGAACACTGAGGTGGGATCTGGGCTTTGGGTGTGTTGAATGGCCCCAGATGATTGCAGCATTCTGTTTCCTTCTTGAACTTATTTATTAACAAGTGCTGAAGTCAGCAGCATGTTTTTAAGGGGTAAATAACTAGACTTTAATTTGTTTCAAGGCCTATTTTAATTTTTTGATGCATGTATGTATATTCCTACTAATACTGGAGTAAAATCAGCCCAGCTGGTGCTGTGGGACTTTGATAAGCTGCTACCTGCCAAGCAAAAAAATACATTTTTGTTTTAAATACACACTGAAGAGCTCCAGGTATTTGAGAAATTTATGTAGCAAGAAAATCTTGTAAGTCACCTTTAAATTAATATAACAGCCTGGTAATCAGAATGAGCTAATTAGGAAATCCAAAGGCTATAACTAATATTTACTTTCATTAATTAATTTGTATTTGAAATGCTATGATGAAGGAATATGGCCGATCTGTTGTTCTCACCTCATTTTCTGTTTATGAGAAAGTCACCATGCAATAAACCAGAGTACAAGATTTGTACGTGTGTAAATATAAATATATATATATATATATATATAAATATCTACATGAACAAGATATAATTAGAGGAAAGCAGTTCCTGACAATATGGAATATATTGTATAGAAACTTGAGCAGTTCCAGCTGATGCTAATTAACTCTCCACCCTACAAATGTGTGCAGCAGAACTGGTGGTGAAGACAGGAGAAATATGAAATATGGCACAGGAGATTTTACTTTAGCTTGCACCTGCTAAGCACAAGGAGCCAAACCTTCAGCTGATGTCAACCAGCTGAAATCTCTGCCTGCAGAGGAGTGACACTGATTTACACCAGCCAGGAATCTGGCTGAGGACGTTACTTGACTTGGCATTATGGACACAGCAGCTGGTGCTGACTTGTTAAGAACAAAGGACCACATGCCATAAAGCCAATTAAAAGGAGCTCCTTTGATGTTTCACTTCATCTGGGATAAATTTAAAATGGAAGAGGCTGTCAATTTTCCTTAGTCTAGACATTCTGTGTCACTGGGTCCGTGTTACACTGAGGTGTGACCTTCATGTGCTGCACCCCCAGAAAATGAGGATTCAATCATTTCAGGTGTTGAAATCTAAAGTGAGGAACTGGCAATCCTGTTACAGGTGACTCTGGAAAATGCTGCCAGCCTCTGAGACAGACCCCAACCTGTGTGATGGGCCAGAGCAGTTGCCTGTCTTTATCTTGGAGCTTTTAAATTCATTTGTGGGAGGAAGGGGATGGCTCTTCTTTTCTGGAGGGCCCTTTTGCATTTTTTGGAGTAACAGCTCTTCAGCTTTGCTCTCTGTCTCAAAGGCCTGCTGCCTTCCCCATCATCTGGTGGGACAAAGTGTGTAGGAGAAGGAAGGGGTCAGCAGGAGGGGTATTCTTTGATATTCCACTCCTTTAAACTAGTTATTTATTAAATCAGATGTGGTGACCTGTCCTGCCATATGGAGACAAGGCTACCCTGGAGATTGTAGGCAATGATCAGCAAGAGAGAAGGGTGATGCTCAGGGCTGTGTGAGCCAAAGCTGGTTTCCAGTGACAACGCTGTGATGTCACAGTGACCCTGGCTGAGATAATTTTCCTGTGGAACCCATTGTTCTCCATCAATTTCTCTGTGGTTTAAGGCAATGAACAGCCAGAGATGGTTGGTTTTTCTTGGGGTCTGTTTGTTCCACGTTTGGTTTTGTGTGTTTAAGGGAATGATCACAAAATAATTTGACTGGAGTTGAAGTTTCCTTCAGGAAATGCCTTTTGAGGATTAAAGGCTCAATTTTCTCTTATGGGACGTAGCAATGAAGCTGTTGTGTAGAAAGGCCATTGTTTTTCTAGAAGACTGAAGGATGTCTGCCCTGTTAATGATGATACAGAACATATTTTTATAAGTGAAACCCAGAAATTAGATTTTCCCAAAGGTGTTCGTGTTGTCTGACGACCCAAGTTATAGTTCAGCATATGAAAACTGAGGGTTTGATTTTTCCACTCTTTACCATTTTGGATTCCATGATTTAAAGGTCTTTTCCAACCTACACCATTCTATGATTCTGTGATATTTCTATCTTGAGCTGTCAGAGTTGGTAAGAATGTGAGACAATTGAAGTGAAAGGCTGGAGGGTACAAGTCACTCGTTAGCACTCCGGGCAAGCAGCAGGGCAGGCCAGGGTACCAGAATCATGGAAATAATGATTAAAAGAGATGGGCTCTGTGAATTCAGTGACTGCATTATGCCACTGGAGTAAAGAGCCTCATTTTCCCCTAATTCACACTTGGTTTAAACCAGGAGCGACTCTTGTACAGTCTGTGAAATGAACACTTGGCTCAGCCTGGCTGAGGTAAATTATCAGAAAGAGCTGAACTAGGTGCCTCAGACATGATGAGAATTCCAAGTGGTCCATGCCTTTCTTACCCTGCAAATCACCATTTAAATGCTCTGAATCATCCTGAACATTTTTTTTTCCCAAGTCACACTGCATCAGATTACTCCTTGAGTCACTACAATAGCGTCTGATAGCTTCTAGCATGACATCCTGGAAATGCAAACGTGGATTTCTAAACTCAGAGGTTTTGTGTCTGTGGCTGTTACAGGGAATGTCTCGAAAATACAGCAGTAAATATTCTTTCCTTTCATCCTCTCCCATCTCATAGGAGGGAAAAGGGAAAAATGTTAGTAAAATACACAAACGCTGTAGTTGAGCAGCTGGGTACTGGGAGCTCACCGGTGCAAGCAGTCACCTGAAATCTTGTGGGTGGGTTTTTAGCTGCCCACTAAAATATTCTGCTGCAATTATACCATCTCTGGAGTGTAAAATGATGTCCTGCGAGTGCCAGGCAGGAACGTTTCCTTCTCGTGGAATCACAGGATCGTTAAGTTTGGGAAAAGTCCTCCAAGACCACCAAGTCCAACACCACCATGTCAACTAAACCATATCACTAAGTGTCACATCTACTTTTTGGATCACTTCCAGGGATGCTGACTTCACTTGTTTCTGGGTTTAACCGTTCTGTCAGCAAAGAAATTTTTCCCACTGCCCAACTTGAGCTTACCCTGGTGCAACTGGATTAAATTGCAGGATTTTGCTGGTGCAGCCACTGCAAACCCTTCTTCCACCAAAACCCTCCATGGCAGCCAGACTGGGTGCAGCACATTGGTCCTAGAATAAGTGGTGTTTCCTTGTTTAACACCAAAGGAGAAGGTCAATTAATTGCAATTTACAATTTGCAAAGTGCCTTAAGAAAATAAATTGGCCTTCAGCACAGAGAGGCTGAATGTTAGGGGCTGGTGATTAGCTGGGTTTGGGATTGTTTGCTCTAAAGCCACTACTCTAATCTTGCCCAAAGCCTTCTGTAAACAAGCTGTTTCTTGACATTAAGAAGCTTTTCCTATTTAGGACTGATTACAGGTTTGAAGCCTAACAGCTCTTAGGTACACTTTCTGTTTTAAATGATTATAACTTTCTACAGTCAAATATTAGCTTTTGCCAAAAGAAAGCCTCTTCATTCTGAGAAATGTGGCCACAGCTGTCAACATGGTTTTTAAAAAAACCCAAAAGAGGTAGCTAGGAAAAAGAGAAGCTTTTTTGTTAGAGATAATTTTTTAATCTAGACTCTTAGCTTGAGGTGTTATTGATACAGCTGAGATAATTAAGCTTTATCCCCACCAGGCAGGGCTGTATGAAGAAGCTTTAATTCAGGTGCAATGACACATTCATTGGGAGGAATGGGCTGACTGAGCCTCTCCCTTCAAGCCAGCAAAGTTACCTTGACTTTGGATCTTGACAGTTCTGGGAATGGAGCTGAGGACAGGGCCCAGCCCTGTTTGCCAGGATCCAGCCCCAGGTTTTTACTGAAAGGTGAATCAAGCCCTTGTTAAACACCACATTTTGAACAGGGAGCATAGGCAGAGCTACAGTACCAGGAATTCAGGTAGTTTCCATGGATGTTAATGCTGAGCAGCAGCTGATGCTGCCTCTTGCAAATGAGTCATTTGCGAAGCCTCAGGAGGCAGTTTGGGACAAAAATCTCATTGCAGGAATTTTAGCCAAAACATGTGAATTTCGTGGCACCCCTGGCCAACTGCAGCTCACTGACTGACTACAAGTGATGCCTTTTCCTGGGCAGCGAGCTGAGAAATAAATCTTCCGTCCTATCTTGCATCCCTTGACAAACCCTGGCATAACTAATAACGCTGTCATTGCTCTCAATGTTTCCATTTCTCTGGGTTACCAGGCTGTTGAGATGATGTGCTCTGTTTGCTCACATCTGAGATTGCATGGTTTAGCTGTGCCCGCCCTTGATTCATGATAAGGGCTGAGCCATCAGTCTTTGTCAGAGCCTGGAGACTTGCTTTGGCTTATGGATGGCTGCTTGAGGCACGTGTGGGTCTCTACAACTGGGTCTAAATCTTGAAGGAGGCAGAAGTTTCTTACATTTAAGGAATGTTAATTCCTGCTCCTTTCTGTTTGGAGTATTGGCAGCATCAGCTCCCAGCATGGAGGTCCAGGAGAGCTCAGCAGCTCGGGATGTGGCTTTTATTAAATTAAAACAAACCCCCCAGCAGGTGGTCTGTAATGTAAGGCTACCTCCAGTGCTGATGTCTGATCTCATTAGGGACACACAGGGAATCAACTCAGAGTGTCCCCTCCCCAGTCACCTCTCAGGCTGACTTGGTGGCCAGGGAGGATTTGCAGCCCTGCCTCTGCTAAAATGAACTTTGTCCACTTTCAAAGAAGCACTTTGTCACAAATCATCAAAAATCCACGCTGGAACACTGGGGAGGAGTGTTACATGCAAGGATGAAAAGCTGAATTATCCTGCTGGAAAGTGAAATGGGGAGAAAAAAAAGCAGTGACAATGGAACAGGGGATGTTTGCCTGGATTGTGTGTGTCTCAAGGAAAGGCAAGTTTAACCTGCTGTAATGCAGGGTCACTTCCCGTTAGCAAAACCCCCTGAAGGGACAGAGGGGGAAATGTAAAAAGATACTTTACAGTAAAACAATATACTTATTTTACTCCAAGATCAAGGATACTTTTTTTTTTTTTAAAAAAAAAAGGAGCTTTTGAAAACCTACCCTTGGTTTTACAGAATATTTTTAACTCCTCCAATATCGTATGGTTTTCACTAAGTCATTATTTAAAAATTGAGCTGTTGTCATCTCTCTTGCACAGGGCAAAAATCACTCTTCTCCAGATGTAATTATGACTTTGTTCCTTAAATTCACTTCTATAAGGAGCTGAACTTTTACAACTACAATCTATACTGGCTGAATTTTATTAATGGAGTCATTCTGCTTTCTGTTTCTTTGAGTTTTGTTCTCCCATATCTCCCAAAGCATTACACTTGCATGTCTTTGTTCATTAGTTTTAAAGCCTTTCCTCAGCTGGGATAATAGAAAAAACATCTATTTCTGGTCATCCAGTTGCAATTTGGGCTATTCTCAGTGGGGCATATATATTTCAAGCTGGGTTGGTGGAGGGATTTAGATATACAATTCCAGATAGTCTTAATGAGAGTAACAGTCCTAATTCCCCACACAGAATATTAAAAATGGGTCCAGGGTGTATGGAATGAAATGCTGTGATCTTACCTTTAAGTACCTTTGCCTTGTTCTCTTTTTTCTTTTTATTTTTTAAATTCCTAAATATCATTTGCATCCGCGTTCGTTAAAGTAACTGAGAACTGCTTTGAGGATGAGGGAGTGGATTTTTGGAGCCCCTGTCTGGTTTGCTTTGCTCTGTTTTCCTGAGGATTGGCTGCACCTGGGTGCACCTTTGGGAGAGAAAGGTTAATTCAAGAGGGAGCTGGAAGAAAGAATTTAGCAAATTGACTCTGTTGTTATTCTGATTGCCCTCAGTGTTAGACAAGAACAAGACAGAACCTTTTTTATTGCCATAATTAACTACTTCAAAAAAAAAATCCCCACCATACTGTGAATCTAATAAGGATTAAAATTTAGTTAGAATATTAGAACCAGATCCACAAGGAAGACACTTTTCCTGCAGGAAGGACGTGTTGATTTTATTCCTGAATTTCATCAGGAATCACGGGGGTTTTTTTTAATTTTTTACTCAAGGCAACTTTTTATCATCAAATGCTAAGCATCTATCCCCTTTTTCTAAATTTAGGCCCCATTCTTAGTTTTGTTCATGCATTTCTTTTCCCTCTTTCCTAATCCACATCTTCACAGGGATCCCCCAGGCCTTGTTGGGACAATGCCACTGGTGATGTTTCTTTTAGCAGGGAAGTGGGGCAGAGAGAAAGGAAGGTTTTCTCCATTTGCACAACGTGTAAGAAATTTCCTGGAGCTTAATTGTCCATTCTTGAAGGTTGCTGTACTTACACTAGGAAGCCAATATCCATGGAGAGCTAGTCTGGTAGTTAGGAGTAAATGGGGTGTGAATACTCCAGGCAGCTCTTCTTTCTTGTGTTCAGATCAATATTCTGAGTTAGGGAGGAGAGATGTGGCTTGGAGCCTTCTCTTTTCCTCACTCTGTTCTCCACTGTTTCATCCTTCTCCCTTATAGCCCATTTGGACCCTCCTGATGATTCCTGCTGATTTTGGGGAGCCCAGCAGCAGCAAATGGTCCCTCCTGGGGGGCACAGCTTTGGTTCGAGCAGTTGGACAGTGAAGCTGTTTGGCTTCACAGCACACATTTGCTGCACAGACCCTTTCTTGATATGAAGGCAAATTATCTCCCACTGTGATGCTGCCATGGATGAGCAGAAATTCTTTCCTCCTTTCCTCTTTCTTCTCTTCTCTGTTTACTGCTGGCTAGTAAACTATTTTAATTTAAAAGGTGATTTAATGAGATAATCTGTTTTCCATTCAGGTTCTTCCTGTGCCTTAGCTCCCCTCCTTTTTTTCCCCTTCTATCCATCTGATTTCTTGGCTGCCTGAGTGGAAGGACTTCCTCCCCTGCTGCTCTGCAGTTACTCAGTCCTACCTGCTGCTTTCTTCATCTTCTCCTACCCCACTGCTTGTTCCTACCTCCTCCCCCAGCCACGCTTTGAGTCCATGACCCCATTAATCTGTCCCGGTGTTTTTTTCCCCTTCTCTGTGCCATAAGATATTTTTGTGTGACTGCAGGAATGGGATTGACCAGGGAATGAAAGAACATGTCCCTGGATATGCATGAGCTCTGAGGGGATGCACAGAATTGAGTCTGTCCAGTTTCTTGAGAGCATTTGCATCAAAAATATTTCCATCTGAGAAAAGAGCTCGGTTGTGACAAAAGATAAGTTGAATATTTGCAAAGTATGAAAAGCACAGAGAGAAATAAGTTTTGTCAGAGAGCAGGAGAGCTTGGATGCTACCCCAGAGTTTGGGAGGTCCATGCACACCTCCTTGCTTTGACCACATTTTCTTTAAGGCTGTGAAACAGCTCTGGATGGGGTTCATCTCAATGAATTTAATTAAAAAACAGGTTTGGTTTTTTTCTGTTTGTGCTGATCTTCAGGGAGCCCTCACCAGAGTATCGCCCAAGGAGCTGACTCCTTCTCACTGTATGGGCAGTTACAGAAAGGAGCTCAAGCTGTTATGGTTGGAGTCGATGATCTCAGAGGGTTTTGCCAACCCAAACAATTCTGGGATTCTGTGCTCCAAGCTCTGATCTGCAGGGAAAGGGAAAAACAGTAAATGCTGCATCTTGATGCCTCTGATTTCCTCAGAAATCCTGGATAGTCAAAAAGAGATGTGAGCCAGTCAGGTCACTAAAATGCATAGGAGATCATCATTTTGTGGAAAAGGATATTTCTTATCTATTGTGAGTGGATTAAGGATTGTGAAAGTGAACTGAAAACTTCCCACATGGCAGGATCTGATTTTAGTGAGTGACTTTGAGATAAGGAAGTGTCAAACACAGAATCCTGGAAACACAGAATCATTTAGGTTGGAAAAATCCTTCACAATCATCGAGTCCATCCATCACCCCCCATGTCCCCAAGTTCCACATCCACAAATTCTTTAAATCCCTGCAGTGCCATCTCACCCTTTGGCATGAATTGGCTCAAAGGAGAAAAACACTTCTAATCTCAACCAAGACATGGGAAAGGGTCATCAGAGGAAGACTTGTGTTAAATCTGCTTTTAAAAAAGACAACAAGAAAGATGAATGAATCTTTACAGGGGTCTGGAGTGGCAGGACAAGAGGAATGGCTTCCCACTGCCAGCGGGCAGGGCTAGATGGGATTTAGGGCAGGAATTGTTCCCTGTGAGGGTAGGCAGGCCCTGGCACAGGGTGCCCAGAGCAGCTGGGGCTGCCCCTGGATCCCTGGAAGTGTCCAAGGCCAGGCTGGACAGGGCTTGGAGCAGCCTGGGATGGTGGAAGGTGTCCCTGCCCATGGCAGGGGGTGGCACTGGATGATCTTTAAGATACATTTCAATTGGAAGTGTTCCAGTATTCTAAGGATTTGAAATTGTTTAAACCTCATCAAAACCATTGGTATGAATTCAGTGGTGGCTGTGATGAAAACCAAGGCCTAACAAGTTTTGGGACCAGGGTTTTAACCCCTCTCCTGTGGAGTGGTTGCCTCAGAAGCATCTCCCATCCCCAACATTTCCAGTGCCCCATTCTGGCTCTGTGCAAAGTCACAGCAGGATCCAACACCCAAAAGATCCAACTTGTAGAATGCTGTGCCATGAAGTTTTTTATGAGAAGGGCATTGCTCAGCCCCTACAGCTTCAGGATCCTGCCACTCCAATAAAAATTACATGGATTAGAGGGCTGAGAAAAAAAAAAAAAATCCCATGTTATAGGATCTGGGACTGTTTTTCTGTTTTTCACAGGAACACCAATGCTGTTGGGAAGCAGGAAAAGGAGCAGCACAACAGCCCCTGGCTCCCTTCCAGATGCAGCCCCCAGAGAAACCATTGCTGCTGCTGCTGCTGGCTCATCCAACAGGGCAGATCCCTCCAAAGACACCTCCAAATCCAAAGAGATCCAAGCACAGGGTGTCCTGAAACCAAAAATGTCTGTGTCCAGCAGTGTGTGCAACGTAAAGGCGTCATCATCAGAAATCCTCCAGGAAGAAAATGTTCACGGGCAAAAGCAGCTCCTAAAAAGTAAGGTACAAATCCTACTGTGGTTGTCAGGAATATGGTTTCAATAATAAGATGAGATCAGTCTCAAAGAAAAAAAGTGAAATAATGGAAATTCAGGCCATTTTTGTCCAGCTTTAAGTGCTGAGCGTGAGTCATCTGGTGAGAGATCAATCAGCTGATCTGAATGTATACATTGCTATGGTTAATAGAAAACAAGATTAAAATGACCAAGATAGGCTTAGAGTCCCAAGAAAATCTTGAAAAAGCATTAAAATTGCAAAGTCAAGCACCCCCAGCCTAACTAAGTAATACCAGCAGTGAGGTTTTTTTTTTACAATCTTGTTCTGGTACCTTCCTTTCTTTCTTTCACTCCTTAAACCCCTTTTTTTTTTTTGACACAACAACTTGAACTATGATTATTTACAAGGTTTCAGTGTGTAAAACATAATTTCTTTGTGTTCAGCAGTGTCTGGGATGTCTTACTTCTGACATTTATTCTCACAGCTAAAATGCAGATGACACCAGCAGCTGTATTCATGCACCAGGTATTTCTGCAGAAGACAACTGAGATTAATTTGAGTTCAGTATCAATATGCTTGTGAGAAACTCATTCCTTAAAACTGTAGTAATGGTCACAGAACCTTTTTTTTTTCTTACAGCTGTTTTTTCTGACGAGAATTTTCTGTAGGCAGGTAGGAAAAATTTGTCATCATTGAGCATAAAGCTACTGAATGTCACCCATTTAGAAGCCTAAATGCTGTTTTCAGTGCCTGAAGTTAAATCATGGCATTCCCCTACCTGGGAGAGACTTTGTTTTACAAAAGTGAAGCAGCCACTGAGATCTAGCAAAACCCAACTTAATCCACCCCTCTGTAAACCTGGCTTAAGGAGGAATTTAATTTCATGTTCACAGGTTTCAAGGTTTATTCCAAAATGTTGGTGAGAACAGTGTTAGGGAGGAAATACAGTTCAGGCTTTTATAAGGCGAATGTACCCAACACAGATCTTTTTAATATGTTTTGTAAGTACAATATAATATGTACAATATGTCATAAAGAGGAAAATATTTTAAGTTTATTGTAACCAAAAATTGAAATAAAACAGTAACGGGCTTTATTCCCAGATATTTAGTTCTAGAAATCAAATTATTTGGCAAGGAAGGAGCACTCCAGTGTGACTTTTCAAATAGTTCATATGGAGCCCTTCCGAAGTTCCTTTGTTATTTTGGATTTGTTCTGTCCTCTGAATGAGAGTCTGATTTTTGAGCACACAGCCTCTTTTGGTCCTAATTTGTGCAGGGAGTATCAGTCAGTGAGCATTAAAACTTAATTATAAGCATAGAAAATAATCTCTTTTTCTCAATGGGAATTGACAGCTTTCATAATAATGACCTATAATGCACAATAACCTTTTGCTGATTTTTTTTTTTTTTTATGGAGTCTTTCCACTGGCTAATGGATCTGTAGGAATGGCAGAATGCAAACTGGATTAAAAACAAAGGAAAAAGAAAAACCAGTGGTGCTGATGAAAGACCCAGTGTGGTGAAAGAGAAATGATTTGTGGTGAAAGCCCATAACAATCTGGTATTTTCTGCAATAAATTGGAATGAACTCCAACTGCTGGCCACAGCAAGACATCCCCAGCTTTCCAGGGCACAAGTTTTGGGAAGCACCAGCAAAGAGAGCTGAATGTCCCAGAGTTTTAATTGTGGTTTCCTTCCATGTGAGGTCTGGATAATGTGAGAGACACTCTGGGTGTCACAGGGCAGCCAGGAGCAGCCACCATTAGATCTGATCTCTTCTGCCTAATGAGGCCTATTAACAACAGCCTGGCTTTCTTATTTCAGGAATTGCCCTCTCTGCCTAACGAGGTGGAGAACCCAATAAAAAATTAGCCGTGCACTCCTAATGAACTTTTAAATCTCTCCAAGGTGATTTTGAATTCCCTGGCTCGAGGGACAGAACAAAGGAGCTGGAGGCACAGGACGAGCGGGAGCGACGCAGGAGGATGGCTCTGTCCAGGGTGACATTGTCCAGGGTGACACTGCCCAGGGCCCATTGTCCAGGTGTGACCTGGGAGAAAAACCTGCTCACCTGGCCACAATCCAGCTCCCAGCTGGGGAAAACTCCAGCAGTCCCATGGACACTGCGGGTAAAGCATCATTTTTTTTTTCCTTCTCCCCTTTTTTCCTGCTTATTTTTCTTTTTTTCCCCCTTTTTCCCTTTTCTCCCCTTTTCCCCCGTGGATGGTGCTTGCTTCCTGGGAACTTCACATTCCTTGATTTTTCCCTTTCCAGTGAAGTTTTGGCAGTTTGTATCCACTGCCAAAACTTGCTTGGTTGTCTGGTTGTCCAGGCTCCCTGTTCTGAACTGCAGCTGCTGTTCATGTGGGGAAACTTGTACAGAGTTTGTGAATTTACAAATTTACAAATTACAAAGCCTGGCACTTCCAGCACCAGCTGTAGGTGTGGACATGGCCCAGGTTGGTACCAGGCTTCAGCAGCAGATGGATTTTCCTGCCTTTTCCTCCAGCACATGTTGCAGAGCCATCTCTGCTCCTTTCCTCTGCCCAAAGACATTCCTAAATGTTGAAGCAGCCTTTGACTGGGAAGTGTTTTCTTTTTGGATCAGCCATGGAGAGATCTGACAATCTAAATAAACAGGAAAGTTTGTGAACTGTCAGTGACGAGTTGCTTCGGTGATGGGGTGAGAAAAGGAAACAGGCAAAACATCAAGAACTTGAAGTTGGATGTAAAAAATATGTAATTCGAAACATAGAAATGTATAAACTGGACAGGACAAGGGAGAATGGTTTCCCATTGCCAGAGGGCAGGGATGGATGGAATATTGAACTGGAATTCCTGCCTGGGAGGGTGGTGAGGCCCTGAGGGTGCCCAGAGCAGCTGGGGCTGTCCCTGGATCCCTGGCAGTGCCCAAGGCCAGGCTGGACATTGGGGTTGGGACCACCCTGGCACAGTGGGAGGTGTCCCTGCCCATGGCAGGTGATGGAATGAGCTTTAAAGTCCTTTCCAATCTAAACCCAAACTCATTTCCATCACTTGAATAATCTCTTCCTGAACTCAGCCCTTGCCCATCACATTTTTTCCTTCCTTTGAGCTCTGTGAGAATAGAGCAGTTTCTGTGTTTGCTGCAGGAAGCCCTGGAGATCCACAATCCTCAGTTCATCTCCCGCTCCCAGAAGAGGCTGAAGAGGCTGGAGCTCATGGTGCAGCTGAGGAGGGCCCAACAGAGAGAAGCTCCTCCAGGCACCCCCCGAGCTCGCAAGCTCTCCACACCCACTGCCAGCAAAAAGAAGCAATTCACCATCCCCGACCCTCTAAGTGGTGAGTTGTGACCAGCAGCAGGTCCTGGATGGAATTTCCATGTGGAATTTGGGAGGAAACACGAGAGCTGCTGTTCCTGGTTCATTCTCCGGCATCTGTCCAGATGCTCCTGGCAGAAATTCCCAGCAGCTCAGAGATGGGTTAGTGGGGATGAGGAGTTTCCTGTGCTCTGTGACAGCTGGGAGGGAAATCTTTGGGGGATTTTGTCACTGTCACAGGCAGTTGTGCTCTTCAGTTGCTGCTGGTTGTTGGGGTAGTAGCAATAAATGACATTTCATCTGCTCCCAGCTCACAGAATGATCACTTTGGGGACAGAGGTGGCAGTAGGGAGGCAGGAGGGATTTGGGAGAGGAGCCCCAGCTCCAGGTGTGGTTTTGCCACTTTTTGTCAGAAATCCCAGAGCTGGGAAAGAACTCTGGTCTGCCCAGCCCTACTAAACCAAGGCATCCAAACTTTGTGATTTCCTAACTGAAGCTAGTTGGGTTGTGGCAAACAGCTCAACCCCCAGTGAGGGAAACCCCTCTCTCCCTACAGCCCATACTGCACCTCTGTAAATGTCATCTAAGCTCAAGATGTTAAACAAATTGCACTTCTTTTTTTTTTTTTTTTTTTTTTTTTTTTTTTTTTCCTAATTGCCATCTGGATGTCAATTAATTCTGTTGACTAAAGAACAAAGATTCATTTGATTGATTGGCATTCCTCTTTACATCTTGGGTTTAAATCTGTGGCTGCTTGAAGATACATTATTTTACTGAAAAGTAAATGAATTGAAAAGATTAAACAAACTAACAAAGACACCTGGAGGATGGAGGAAAGGGAATATTGATGTCCTCAACCCGGGGAAACACAAACAGGTTTTTGGCTCCCTGGGGATGAGGCTGGGTGCAGAAGAGGTGGGGGCAGCCCCATTTCAGGGCTCTTGGAGATTCCTGGGCAATTCCAGCTTCCAGTGGTTCCTCCTACATCAGAGACCTACTGGGTTTTTATAGTGAGAGCTAAATAAACATAAGGAAACACAGCACAAAGCATGAATTTTGTCTTAAAGACTCAACAGAATTAATTCACCATTTCCATTATCCAAGCTGATTTTGCCTGGAATCAGCTCTCTCAGGGCTGTGCAGTGTGAGGGTTCTGTGACCTCTGCCAGCAGCAGACCAGGAGTTTGTCATTTGTCTTACAGGAAGGGGCAAAAATCTCCCACTTCTGTCTGATCATCTTCAAAAATCCCCCAGACCACTCTGCAAATAATTTATGAAACAAAATATGAAAGGCTAAACCTATTTCTCACTAAATTATAATGAAAGTTTAATCTTTATGCTTGCTTAATGAGTAATAAAATCATAATATTGAAATACGATCATTAATTATTGAAGTTGATTACTATTCCATATTCTAGTGGTTGGTCATTAAAGGTAAATTTGTCTAGCGAGAATCTTTGGTTTCTGTAGCTTATCTGCCTTCGTGTAGCCACGTTTGATTTTCTGTTTGTGAGACCTTAATATTTCTATAATGACAGAAAGGGTCACATGTCTGTTAGTGAAACAGAACTGGAAATATTACTGGAAATCCCAGATCCCTGGATAAAGCACAGCCCTGTAGGCTGCAGGACAGAGGGCTTTGTTACATTACTGAGCATATTTAATTTGCCCTGAGTCCTGACAATTGGTATTTCAGGGTTTGTCCTGGTGGATGCTGTTGTGCAGCAGGATTGGTGACATCAGTGAGACCCAGAGTGGGGAAATGTTGCTTTTTTTTTTTTTTTCCCCCTAGAAGGGCTTCCCCAGGGCACTGAATGTCTCTGTGCTTCTGATGTCTCTGCTGATGACAGATCCATTCCTGATGGATCTATTTGTAGGGAATCTCCCAGCAAATCTCTTAGTGGAGAAAGAGCCCTGCATCCCCAGAAGGCTTCGGCCCAGGCAAAGTTTTCATGGAATGGTTTGGAAAGGAAAAGACCTTAAAAATAATTTCATTCAACCCCTTTCCATGGGCAGGGACCCCTCCCACTGTCCCAGTCTGCTCCAAGCCCTGTCCAGCCTGGCCTTGGACACTGCCAGGGATCCAGGGGCAGCCACAGCTTCTTTGTTCTCTTAAGAAATCTCTGCCAAATGCAGAGATTCCCTCCCACAGCTTTCCTGGTTTGGGGAATCAGGCTGCTCCTTCACAGCAACACCCCCTGGAACAACGCTGGGAATTGGAGGGTAAAAGGATGACCTGGAAACGTGCTTAAGCATTCAGGCTTGTGTTGATGGCACCTCTGGGCTCCAGGCTGTGATCTTGTGGTTGTTTCTTGATCATTTCCTTCCTCTCTTGTTTCTTTTTTTACCTTTTTCCTGATGTCTTGCAATTTGTGGAGGTGAAGCCCTTTATGGCTCTGAGGCTCCCAGGGCTCATTGCCAGCACACCCTCACACATTTTCCAGAGGTCTTTTCCCAACAGCAGCTTGGTTGAAGGGTTTAATTTCCACTGACCCTGCCAGAGTGACCCCAAGGATGGACTGGAGCCCACCTGAGCCAGGCAGCAGGAGCAGGTCATGCAGCACACTTAGCTCAGGCACTGACTGTGACAGCACTTATCAAACTAATTTTCCACCCCAAGAGGACATTGCCTGCCCAGTTCCCCGTGTGCCCACACGGGAGGGTGGCCCAGAATGGGGACAGGTGCTTTTATCCAGGTGGATCTGGTGCCTAAACTACAGCCCAAGGTGTTTTGAGGGGTTCGCTGCACTCATCTCTCTCTGAAATAAGTTTGGTACATGTCTGGTCTTGCAACTTTTATTCCAATAAAATAATTTACACCCAGAGCAAAGACCTGCAGAGATTTTTCTCTCTCCCAGAGAGATTATTCTATCAGCCTGAAACATCTTTATTGATAACGTGAAATCATTGACTAGCAGGGTTTCCCCGTGTTTTGACAGTGTTGTTACAACTTCAATTTCTTGTAAGAGAAAGAAATAATTGACATTCAACATCATTTCCATATAAATACCAACATCTGTGCAGTTTCCATTTACCTTCCCATCCTCAAAACCCCGAGTTGTTTACCAGTTTTTAATTGTCCTTCACGAGCGGGGTTTTACGAAACGCTGAAAGTAATCTCAGGAAAATGAAAATGTTTTTCCTGCACGAGATTTTATTGTCACGAGAGCTCTTTGAAGGCACAGAACCTGCAACTCTCAGGCAGCCTTTGTGCTGGGTAATGGGTACTGCTAAATTTTGAGAGTGCTAATTAGTCCAAGATAGACAACTCTGCTGTTGACTGTGTCGAACAAATTAGAGATCCCACTGTGATGAGCTGAATAGAAACAATGTTCAAATAACTGCATTTAAATCTCCAAAACCGTAATGTAATTACTGCAGTGACAGGACTGCCAGCTGTTTATAGGCCTTTAAATCTGCATAATGAACAGCCCTGTGATCTTGGTGTGCACAGGCACTTTCCGAGGTTTAACGCAATTTCTCAGGCACGTTTGGGTTTTTTTCCTTCCCTTCCCTTTTCCTGTCCTTTCAGGGGGTGGTTTTTCTTTGGAATTGGCTGTAGAAGTTGAAGGTTGCCCTTCCACCTGTGGAGGCTGCTGAGTTCCTCTGGATTTCCATCCGAACCCTCTTTAGGAATATCTTGGAAACAACTTAGATCCCCCCAGTTGTGCTTCTGAACCCTCCCCAAAAGTTTTTTTTGGAACTGCAGGAGCCTGGAGGGTGAGGAATTGCTGTTTGTTTGGGTTTTCCAGGACTGCCTTTCTCCAGCAGCCCAGTGCTAGGGAGGTTTTTATTTGGACTGAGGGAGGAGAAGGCAGCAATCAGAGAATTTGCAATAATCCTGCAGCCACTCAGGTGTGTTCTTGTGCTCTTCACATTGGGGCTCAGCTGTGACTTTATTTGGGTCATTTCCCAGCTCCCTTCTCCCCATTAAAACTTTGAATGGTTCCAGCCATTCTTTTGGCCTTTTTGGCTGGCAGCTCTGAATCAAGTCTAAGCTGCAGTCAGGAATTAGGAAGAGGAATGACCTATCTGAAGATATCATTAAACTAATATTTATTCTGCCACATCTCCTTCAAAAGCTGCTTTTTCTGGTTTTCTTGGGTTTTTTTAAATGTTTTTAGGATTATAATCTCTAATGATATTAGAAAGATTTAGGAAGGCCAGATGAGATGATAATTTTTTTGTTTTCTGGCTAAAATTCATGAATATTTAAGTATCATTTGGATAGAGAGGACCGAAATCCCCAGCAACATCCCCAAAATTATTCTAATATGAAAATGTTTTTGTAAACCTCACAACTTCACAGCTTTTTAGAGATATTAGTAATGTTTTCCATAAAGACTGAAACATTGAGGAGGGTCAGAAGTCTCAGTAGTAGGAGGAGAGCTGGAAAACCTGGGAACCACCTTCCTGTGGATGTTCTTGGTGCAAGGAGCACTTGGGAGCTTTGGGATTTCTGTGGGGTGAGCAGGAGCCCAGGCAGCCTTACCCACAATCCTTTAACTGCTGGGTTATTTCATTTTGTGTAAATAACACCAAAACCTCATGTGCTGGCTGCAGCTGAAGCAATTCAGTGCATGAAGCCACTGACATAGGACATGCAAAGTCTGGGCAGCACCCCTGGGTGTAGGGCACTGCTTTAGATACCCTGGATGAATTCCCAGGAAAATCCCATGGAGCTCAACATCACCTCCACATCTACCTTAGATTCAAGGGTAATTTATTTTTTAGGGGACTGTTGATTTTAAAAAACAGTGTTTGAAGAAATGTTCTGTATCCTAGGATTTCTCTGGGCAAATGGGATTTTGGTGGATTATTTTTTCAGTTCTGTTAAAGAGCAGTTAAATTAGAGATCCACAATCAGCAGTGCTTTGCTTTTCACACATCCTCAAAGGCACCTTTTAGCTCCTACCAAACTTCAAGAATTCACATGCATGTTAGAAGAAAATGTATCTATATTATGCATATTTTGATAAATTTTGGCACTGTTTTTCTCTTTTAAGTGCTCCAGTGATTTAGTGGTAAATAGGAAGGCAGGGGTTGGTTCCAACACAGTCATTTTACCTGTTATCTGTCTAAATATTTACAGACTTCCCAAGCAGGAGAGTTACTCATCCTCTTGGAGGTGCAGTTTAGCATTAATTAAAATATATTACAGGGACGACCCATTTACATTCATTTACAGCTTGCTTTAGTGGAGATGTGAGACCACTTGTAAATGCCAGAAACTCAGGAGTATCACACGGTGTGAATAAAACACCAACCAGGTGATTCAGCCCTCTCTGTCTAAAGCTTTATTTGACTGTGGTGCATCCCTGGCAGTGCTCTGCAGGTCTGAAGGTCGGCTCTGCAATCCCTCACTCACCACAGTTGTCTCCAAAAGTCATCCCAGGCTATGAAATCTGATTAGGAGCTTTGATAAGGAACAGCTAAAACACAATTTAGAAGCCTTTCAGCTTGGGGAATTGCCTACCTCCTGGCCCATTTGATCTTTGCTTGGTAGGAAAGAGCTTTAATTCAGGCAGGTTATTTCAGCTCTGAGTGTTTGCTGCCCTTCCCCTTTGAAATGCACTTTCTTCTCATTGTTGAGGATTAACAACTATTTAAATGCACACATGACTTTTATTTTCTCATTTCTACCATTTTTTCTTTTATTTTTTTCTCCTTTAGCTTTTGAATCCCAGTTGTACAATGCATCAAGGATTAGCCTTGATGTTTGCATGGGATTTTTTTCCTCGTAAACAGCAAGCTGGGAGATGCTGCAGGAATGTTTGGCCATGAGAATGAAACTCGGGGCTCCACGCTGCTTTACAAAGAGCATTTTTATAACCAAGGTGGATTTATTATTTTCTTGGAGGATTTTCCCCAGAGTCTCTCTTGAATCCATCCTTCAAAGCCCTACACAGCCTCATGTCTTGTTTCACAGCAGTGATGGGCCTGGTGCCCTTCTGTTCCAGCAGGAGAGGATTATTCTGGAGCAACAGCACCTGCACAGCTCCCAACCTCTGTGGTGCTTCCCAGAAATTGAAAAGATGCCACCCTGTCCTAGGGACTTGCAGGAAAAATATATTTTATCCATTTATCATACTGTATATGGAATAGGAAGCGGGTCTACAAATCCCTGGATGGGTTCTTTCCTGTTCTGGTGGCTACACACAGGGGTCTGGAATGTTCATGTGTCATCATGTCCCATCCCTGGAGGAGTTCAAAGCCAGGCTGGACAGGGCTTAGAGCAACCTGGGATAGTGGAAGGTGTCCCTGGGTCACAGACAACCTGTTCCCTGCACTTTCAGAGTTATTTCGACGGCAGTAGCATCCAAGTGTTTATTCCTTTTAAGTGAATCAACACACAAATGAGCATTAGAACACTAGTTAATAAAAGACAAATGATGTTTTCCTAGCAAATCGAGCATGTGGCTTGTGTGTACTGAAGATTTAACAAGGATGATTAAGTGTAGACAAGTGCTGAGTGGGGGAAAGTCAGTCCTGAGTCAGAGGAGGGTTCAGAGCCTCTCTCCTTTCCCACTTTGTACTTCGGAAACTGCACCAGTTCAGAACTGAAACCACTGCAGAGCTCCTTTTCATTTTTGATTGGAAGGACGGAACATCTCTGCTATGAGGAATGGCTGAGACATTGGGATTGTTCAGCCTGGAAAAGGGTCTAGAGAGCTCAGAGCCCTTTGCAGGGCCTGAAGGGGCTCCAGGAGAGCTGGAGAGAAACTGGGGACAAGGGATGGAGGGACAGGACACAGGGAATGGATCCCACTGCCACAGGGCAGGGCTGAGTGGGAATTGGGGCAGGAATTGTTCTCTGGCAGGGTGGGCAGGCACTGGCACAGGGTGCCCAGAGCAGCTGGGGCTGCCCCTGGATCCCTGGCAGTGCCCAAGGCCAGGTTGGAGCAGCCTGGGACAGTGGAAGGGGTCCCTGACATGGCAGAGGTGGAATGAGATGAGCTTTATGGTCCCTCCCAACCCAAACCAATCTGGGATTCCATAGATTTTCCACAGAGATACAACAGTAAGCTTATTTATTTCCTGAGTTCCCACCTTGTACAAACACCCTCCCTTACCATTCAGGACCCATTTTTGCAAGGAAGTGTTAAAATCACCTTTCTTCCTGAGAACCACTAACTGCTCAGATCAGAAATTATTTTCTTGTATCCAGGGAAATGCTGATTGGAATTATCACAGATCTCATCATACTTGATCAGGAAGGAATAATGTGATTTTTCTCCTTCTAAAGCTCAGATAATTATCCACAGCCCTGCAGAACAGGTGTAAATTGAATCAGAAATGTCTGTACCAGGGCAGATTCCTGACACACTGAGGCAGACAGGGTGCCACTACTTTCAGGAAGCTGTGAGGAAGATGTGGAGAGATTTAAGGGTCTGGATCTGGCCTTAAACCTTCAAGACTTTAACCAGAAATGGCAAATTGTGGCTCTATGGAATATGACATTTGGGATTTCAGTACAAGCAGATCCCTCCAGTACTAACTTTATTTTCTCTATGCCAGATAACCTCTTCAAACCAAAGGAAAGAGTCATCCCCGAGAAGGAGATGCACATGAGATCTAAAAGGTACAAATCCCTCTGGTTTAGAGTTTGTCCATGGAATTTTTTCTGCTGTAGCAGCTTAGATTTGGGCAGCCCTGCCCTTTCAACACCCCTTTTCCAGCAGGTTCAGACACCAAGGGGCACCCATGGCATGAAAACCAAATCCTCAGCAGGTCACTCGTGTTGAAAACCCAAAACTGAAAGCAGTGAGGTCACTTTGGACTTTTTCCTCCTGATTATGGCACAGAGGATGGGAATTGACAGCAAATTATGAGGAATGTGGTGTGTCTCATTTTTAACAGCATTGCATTTCATGCAAGGGAAGCTGCAAAAGCCACTGTGAGGAATTCATCCCTGTTTGCAGATGTGTCCCATTCCTCTTCTCCAAAACAAAATCCCCAGCCAAAACAGGCTGCTTTAAGAACTTGGAATTGCAAAATATTATCATAAGTAAACAGGCTTTGTGCTCAAGCAAAAACAGCTTTCCTTTCCAAATCCTGGGAATTTTATCAGTGATTTTAATGTGAAAAAATCCGAAGTCACCTTTTTAGTGGCGACTACTGTTGCTTTTAGAATGGAAAGGTCGTGTTGTCCTTGGTAAAAAGTGTTCCTAATGAAAAATGAAAAAGTATAAACAGTTTGCAGATTTATAATGATGGTTTTCTTACATTTTAGAACATTACTTGAAAATCATTGCTTGATATCAACTGTGTGGCATAAATAAAAAAAATAAAAAAAAAAAAGAGTATAGTGCAGATTCTGGTTTGAATTTTGTTGCTAGAAATTGAAACCAACTTCACTGAGCTTGTTAGAAGCTACTGCATAGAAATCACCAGATCTCATCTCTTTCGTTACTTTTTTTCTATTCCAAAATCGGAATTCTCAACAAGATTTGAAACGAGCCAGATTTTGTATCAAACCATGACTGTTAATAATTCATCATTCCCGCACCATAAATCAAAATTCAAGTACTTAGAGATGACCATTACAAGTATTGCATGGAAAGCAAATTTTTCCTTACAGGAAAAATTAATTATTTGTGAGCCCCAGGGATAACGTGAACTCTGTTTTCTAAATTCCTGACAGGATTTATGACAATTTACCTGAGGTCAAAAAGAAACAAGAAGAGAAACAGAAGCGGATCATCATCCAGAGTAACAGGCTGCGTGTGGAGATGTTTAAAAAGGTGAGGATTTCCTGTCATTTCTGGAGCAAATGGAGCCAGTAAATTTGAAGTCTGGGATGCCAACTCCACCTCACCTCCTGTATCACTAAAGATTTCATGGATTTTAACAATATTTTAAAGCACTTTTGCATTATTTTGTTTTCCTAGCAATTACTGGACCAGCTCCTTCACAGAAACACGGAGTGACAAAGGAGCCTCTTGCCCATCATCCTAATTGGATCTTGAATGCCTTTGACTGCTAGATAAGCCATAAAATTAACTGTTATCTCAATTACCTGGAGGTATTTTTCTTATCTTTGGCTCTTTGCATAAAGAAAGATCATTTATGTTTCAATTGAAATTTTAAGGCAACTTTCAAGTAATCAAAAACAGCCTAAAAGGGAGCACAGCTGTTCCAGAGCATCACCTTTTGGTCAGTTTACCCAGAGGAAATAATTTTAAGAATTTTTAATGCAAATACTGAATTACAGGGGTATTATTTATCTTAATCTTTTCTTTAAAAGTACACTTTGCCGTAGCAATAGCCCAGTGTTTATAAGATGTGGAAAACTTATTTCTCTGAAGTATTTTATTAATTGATTTCCTGTGAGTTAAATCCTTGAAGAAAACTGTTATTTGTTATGTTTAGGAACCAGTTGAAATAGCATTACCACATTATCAGAGCAACAGCAGTTTCACATTAATACTTAACATTCCAAAAGGGACCAGTATTTCAGCATTCTGAAGAACTCCATTCCTGTTCATAGACTGAAACTACCTAGCAAGCTCTCCCATTAAAAACAATATTTAAATATTTGTTTATAACACTTTTTCACGTTTTTCATTGTAACATACGTTTTTCCCCACTTCTGTGAGCACCAAGGGTTTCTAGAAATGGCAGATGAAGGAGTGGTGCCAAGAAGGATGTTTGCATCAAAACTTGCAGAACTCAAACCAGCTGTCATGTTTCCTCCAAAAAAATATTTAAATCTTTATTTGTACATGTTGGAAGTAAAAACAAGCGGCTCGCAAAGCAATGGGGTTTATTTATGGAATAAAATATGAGGATAATATTGATCCAAGCGCTCTGTTTTTATTTGGTGCTGTTAAATATAACACAATTATTGAAACTGCCTGAGAAGTCGTGCCTTTGCACCCACAAATCCCACGGGAAAAAAACCACTGCCCCTAAAAATCACTGCAAGTGTTAAATTTTGCTACACAAAGTTGGAGTAGGGGTTTGAATGAGGCTGGAATTTGGCCTTTGATAGTTCTGCTTTGTTTTCCTAATCCAGCCTGAGATGTAAGGTCAGGATTTTTTGGAAGAGGAATGTTTGTGAGCAACTGGGACAACCTCCAGCTGGGTGACCTGTGCTGGACACAGGGACCTGGGGATATTTGGTGTTCTGTTTCCGTTGGATTATTTTGCCTCTTTGTGTTTCAGCTTCCCAGTTAATGTAGGAATAAGGATGTTAATTTTTGCTCGCAGAGAAGACAGAGATGTGTTGAACAAATATATTGCATTCCAGACAGATACCCCCAAAAATTCACCCACAGCTCAACCCACCTGCCAGCGTTTTTCCCTTAAAAACATCTTTCTAACCAAGGAAGTCATTCTGTGCTGAAAATCAAAACCAAGGCTGGACCACAGATGACTGCAAGTAGAACTCAGAAAAAGGACACCAAGAATGATTCTCTTTCAAGCTTTCATCCAGTTCTAGCTCACTCTGACCAGAGAAATTTCCCATAGAATCAGTGCCCAGATTCTCTTTCATTTCAGTAGAAACTGAACATTTCTCCCCCATGAGTCCTCACTCTCGGATTTTTTGACTTCAGGAAAATGCAGCTTTGGTTCATCAAGCCTGTGCCTTCAGGTGCATTATTTCCTGCACATCTGTGAAACAGAGGAATATTATTTACATTTCATCCTGCTTTAGTGTATACCCTTAGGCCTGCCTGGAGTGTCACCCTAAAGCCACAGCAAGGTATTGTGGCATGGAGAGAAAACATTTGGAGTTTGGTATCCATGGGGGATGCAGCAAAATAATCACTTCCCAGGTCAGGGATGTCCCCTGGGCTGGGACTGACACCAGAAGGGAGCCCCAAAACTTTTCCCACTTCATCTCTGGCAGAGAGGAAGAGACAGGATCTTCCTCATTGGGAATGAGTGTTTTCCGTGGAAATCAGGCATTTATCCTGCAGGATACTGAGGAATTCAAGGGAGATGGTTTCATCTACTGGCCATAGTGTGTCCCTACTCCATGCCCACATGTAAATATGTGTAAATAAAAATATGTGAATTTGACATGCTTCCCACTCTTTGGCTGGGAATATCAGGCAGAGAAGCTGATCCTCCTTGGAAATCAAGGCACCCAGGTGATCCTTGTGAGGAAATAAATGATGTGAGCATTTCCTGGGAAGAACAGCAAGGGCTTTTACCCCTTGGCACCATCACGGATGCCCTGACCAGGGAATGACACCTCCACCGACACCTCCTCTTCCTCCTTGAGGACAGGGTACAACATTCTCCTGCTGCATCTTCACCTCCCCTGGCTCAGGAGCAGCTCCTCTGGCTCACAGCATGAAGCCAAGTGCATCAATCAAAAAAAAAAATCCTTTGGGTTTGTAAAAGGGTCATTTCTAAATATTTTTATTTTCTCTAAACATGAGTTTTAAAACCTGCAGGGCAAGCCTGTGGCAGTCTGAGGTGGGATTTCTTTTGTACAAATAAGCTAGTGAGGAAAATGCATGATGCAAATCACTGTCTGGGAATGTTTTATATGGTACAAAACCTGTGCTTCAGAAAACCAAAAATTATCTCTGCTCCAAACCTAATTTCTCTTTCTGGGCTTGAGAAAAAAAGTTATCTGTTAATGTATCCAGCAAACAATTCTGACATTCATTTCAGCTCTACAATCCAATCATTGTGATAGAAAATGGATTGTGCAGGAAAATGTCACTTCAGGAAAACAGGAGCCTCCCAGGAATAACCCTGGACAAACAGGCCTCAGCCTAAGGAAGTTCAGAGTTAGGGAAAAAGTGGTGAGATCTCCCTTTGGACTTGTAGGCTCTTCAAAGAGCCCATTTGCCAGCAAATAACAGGAAAATTGGAGGTCACCCACCCTTGTCAAGCTGGAATTTTCCTTCTTGCTGGAGAAATTTGCAGCCTGAGTTCAACTTCTCTGGGTGCTGGTGCTGTGCCTTTGGGAGGGGCACATCAGGATTTATAACAGTGCTGCTTTGGGGGAGATTTGGCATGGTTTGGGGGCTTTCAGGCACAGAGCCTGTGTGGACTTGTCAGCACATTGCCTTGGCATTGTCCTCCCCAAACACAAAACAACCCCACAGGGTTGGGATTCTGCAGGAATGGAGGTGAAGCCCACCTGGGGAGGGCACGGCGTTGGAGGTGTGCAGGACGTGTTGTTTGTTTGCTTGCTGGCATCATTAATCCCCTCTGACAGAAAAACCTCCTGGAGGGCTGGAATTCACTGCAACCTAAAGGACTGAGGGTTCCAGTGCTCTGGGGATTTATTTAAACCCAAATATTTCCCTGTGTATGTGTATGCAAGTTGTGAGTTACATCTTGGAGTTTACTCAGCTGCTCAGATAGAGGAGGAGAATGTCTGGGTAAGACTTTGGAGGGGTTTTATTGTTGGATATCTGGGGCTGGTCACGTTAGTGCAATGTTTTCTGGGAGGGAGCTGATTTACAAGGAAAACAACACACAAAAGCAGGGATAAAGTTCCTGGCAGCCCTCTCCAGAGGAAACCATTCCCTGATACAGCCCTTGCACTGGGCTGAAAACACAGCCTGCCTCATCTGCAGGGGTGTTTGCCCCTTTGACTGCAGGGACAGAAGAGCCTGTGTGCTTTGAGGGGTGGGTGATTATCTCCCCAGGAGCACTGAGGGGCCACTTGTCCCTGCTGGAGCCCTCCAGGATGCAGGGGTGTCCCACAGGGTCACTTTTCTCCAGGCACTGTGACTCCAGCCTGTGTAGTTCGTTGCTGGTTTGGGAGGTGGCCGGATCCTGTGGGATCCCTCTGTCCTGGCCATGGGTCAGCACCAGGAAATCGGGGTTGGAGAAGTCCCAACCACAGCTGGGACCATTCCCCATCTGCAGCCCCTTGAATAAAAGGGCATTTATTTCAACTGAAATGCAAATTCACCTGAGCATAAAACCAGATCAGAATGAAAGAAGCTACAGAAAGTCCAGCCGATTCACCATTGGCAGAGGAGCTCAGTGCATGGATGGAAATATTTATAAAGATTTGGGTTAAATACGAGTCTGTTTACAGCAAAATAACAAAAATCCTTGCCCAAAGTCCTTACCAGAGAGAGGAGCCTGTGCTGTTCACTGTGTGGTGCCACCCTGCCCACGGAGAACAAGGTGCCAGTGTTGGGCTCTGTGAGGGGAGCTTGTCCCAGCTGGAGGGATTTGGGGAGGTTCTGGTTTTATCTCTTGCAATTTCAGTTTAGCTGTAACAAAACTGTTGGAATAAGCTTGTCATGCATGTTAGGAACGAATTGTTCCCTGGTAGGGTGGGCAGGCCCTGGCACAGGGTGCCCAGAGCAGCTGGGGCTGCCCCTGGATCCCTGGCAGTGCCCAAAGCCAGGTTGGAGCAGCTTGGGACAGTGAGAGGTGTTCCTGCCATGGCAGGTGGCACTGGATGGGATTTAAGGTCCCTCCCAACCCAAACCATTCCATGGTTCTGTATAAAACCTCATTTTAATGCTGAGACTATAAAGCATCCTCTCTTTTTTTAGGTCAGGAATTTTACTTTTCTGAATTCTCCTTGGCTCTGCACCAAAGCTGTGGGAGGTAGAATTACTTAATACTCATTTTAGATGACCCACAGAATAAGATAATGAGGTGTATCATCTCCCTACCAGCTGCAGAGTGATTAAAAAGTAAAAATAAAAATAAAAAAAGAGAAGAAACTGCACCAATTTTCTCATGATACACAGAGTTATATAAAATTATATAAAATAGAAGTGCAACAAACTGCTTGAGGATGTTGTTGCATAGATAGGAATATGTAAAAGAGCTGTTAATTGCAGAATTTTGGTGGATATTTTTAAAAAAAGTCACAGGATGTATTTTTAGACTTCATGTTCAAAATACTTTTATTTTCTGCAGTATCTTACCACGACTAGACTTAATTTAATATATAATTATAGGATGCAAACACCTATCACAGAGAGGCTGCTCCGTGGTTCTGGACTTATTTCAAGTAACTCGCTTGAGAAATTGGTATAAAAGAGCAAAAATCCTTTTTTGAAACCCTTTATCTTCAACTTCTTGCTTGGGCCATCTGCTATTTCACCATCTAATGGGCTCTTGCAGCTGTGCTTGAATGGGGAGATATCCATTTCTATTTCATGTTTCTGTGGTTTTCCAGAACTTTTTGTGCCCTAAAGTGAGTACTCTGTATCCATGATGTGGGGAAAATTAATAAAAATCCTGACCAAAGGGTGGTCAGGGGAATAGTGTCCAGTCTGAATGTGGGCTAATTTTCTGATTGCCTGATAATGGTGTCTGGAAGGGAGGTCCCTCAGCAGTCATTTAATTTATTGTGATATATAACTGTGGCCAGGGAGTCAAACAAGAACCATATTGAGGACAGGAGTCTGGTTTTGTAACTGGGTTATCCTCTGACACTGTGTTACTGTGGAAGGAGGCAGGGAAATGTGCTGGAGAGAGATTTTTTCATGATTTGGGGGAGAAATGATGAGAAAAGAGCAATGTTCTAGTTAAATCCCAGACTGGCTGCACATGCAGCTGGCTTTGGACAATCCCAGAGTCACGGGGTGGGGTGGGCTGGAAGGGACATGAAACTCCTCCAATGTCACCCCTGCCATGGCAGGGACCCCTCCCACTGTCCCAGGCTGCTCCAGCCCCAATGTCCAACCTGGCCTTGGGCACTGCCAGGGATCCAGGGGCAGCCACAGCTGCTCTGGGAATTCCATCCCAACACCTCCCCACCATCCCGGAACAATTCCTGCCCCAATTCCCACTCAGCCCTGCTCTCTGGCAGTGGAAGCCATTCCCTGTGTCCTGTCCCTCCAATTCCTTGTCCCCAGTCCCTCTCCAGCTCTCCTGGAGCCCCTTTAGGTCCTGCAAAGACTCTGAGCTCTCCCTGGATCCTCCTCTTCTCCAGGTGAGCACCCCCAGCTCCCCAACCAGAGCAGAGGGGCTCCAACCCCATTCCTGGAATTATTTGGGTTGGAAGAGCCCTCTAAGACCATCAAGTCTCTGAGCCCAGCAGTGCCAAGTCCATCACCGAACTAGGTTCCCAAGTGTCACCTCCTGCTCCCCACAGCCCACAAGGACAGCCCAGCCCTGCAGTGATTCTTTTGGTCCCTGGAGTCCTTTCTGTGCTCTGTCCACGGGCATTCTGATACCTCTTGAGTGGTTTCAGAATGTTCAGGAGGTCCACTTCCCATCTCCAGAGATATTCTTCTATTTTTCAGCTTCTGTCCAGTGATGATTTTCATGGTCAATTATTTAAGGCCTGCATGGGGGTACCAAATGTCAGAGTTCTTTACTCCCACATGTCTCTCCCCTGATAGGGGAGACCTTTTCATGAGTCCTTGTTCAGTAAAAAGGCAAACTGGACTCTTGGTTGTTCTCACTCTCCAGGTTGTTTAGTATTTTCTGATCAACAATTTCTGCACACCAGGCTTTACACCAGCTTGGCCTGAGGCAGAAAAGGCACCAAAAAGCCCCAAAGCCACATAGAATCAAGGCTCTCTTAAAGATAATTCACCCAATTCTCACCAAGAACGGACATTATTTCTCTTTTTCTTCCAATAATTAACTAAATTTCTATTCACATGCCACTACACTGTAGCAAATTGTGCCCAATGTTCCTGTGTCCCCAACACTGCAGAATGTGGAGGAGATGAAGGAGGAAGAAGCCTAAAAACCCCAAGGATCCTCCAGCCTGTCGTCATCTCCTTACCATGCTAACAAACCCAAAAAATCTAAATTTCTCCCCCTGTGATAAATTCCACATTCTGCTACTATCTAATTGACATTCTGTAAAGTTCTGTTTGATCCCAGAGCCTGGGAAGCCCTTTCTATGGATGAAGGTTAAAAGCAGTGTTTGTCAGTGGATTTGGATCCATTAAAACATGCAGAGGAATATTCTCTGCATTCTGGGTTCCAACAATGCTGTAGATTTCCAGTTTTTGGGGAATAACCCAGAACTTGGGTATCACACCCACAGGAGTTCTCTGTGAGTGATGTTGCTCCAGTGAACACCAGAAGAGTTCCAATCTCCTCTGGGTGGTGCCAAATCTGGACTGAACTTGTTTTGCACTGGGAGCACATCTCTAATTTTGGTGTTTGTCATTAGGGGAAAATACAGCTTTGAGGGTTCACTGGCCTAAATGGAATTATATAATGGGCCGAGTTAAACTGCGTGAAATGGATAATTATGGGCTGCCTGCTCTATCTAACACCATTAGCTGCTGTTACAAAAGCAACATTTGACTCCTATTTGTTTTACTTTTAAGAGGTTTTGCTATGTTTGGGACTCAAAGTTGTGCAACAGAACCTAACAGAAAATGCCTGTAATAAAAAAAAAGCTCTGTTTCATTCTTCTCTTCATAAATAACAGGAGATTAAGACCTAATTGATTTCATTCTCCCGTGATGGATACCACAGTATTTTTTAATGATTTCTCTCAAGTTTCCCATTAGGAATATTTATTTTTCTTTAAAAATGCCCCCAAATATGCTGTCTTCCTAATTTACTGCCCCAGCTTTTATGATGATGGATGTTGCATTGTTCTGTGGTTTGCAGAGGGCTAGACAGGAATATTAAAAATATATGACTTCATAATTTTTAGTCTGAGTTGAATGTTGTCCTCTTGTGAGACATGTAAAAATTTGTGGCTCTTTTTTTCTTTCTTTTGTTTTCAGAGAGACAGTGAAATTCGAGGCAACAGATCAAAGCACTTATTCTCAATGTCTAGTCTGGAGTGAAAAAAACCCAAACCCCTCTACATATTTAATGGGTTATTTGTTGGATTTAAAGGGATTTTAGCACAGGACACCTTCTTGACATATTGTCAGCAATGTCCTGTTTGATATAAGGATCTTGCTGGAAAATCTTCACTCCTCAGTCCTGAAATTTGTGGGAAAGACTAAAATGATGTTTCTCCCCCATGGAAATTTAGGGCTGTGCAGACATCCTGAAGATTTTTTGTTTGTTTATTTGTTTGGGTTTTATGAAGGTGTTTGCTCATGTGGTACTAAAACAGAAGAATGTTCAGCTCATGGGTTTTTTTTCCTTTTCCTGGAGGAAGGCTGGAAGAGGAAAATGTTGATGGGTAATTTCCTGTGGGATAGAGCTGGGAACCAGGGATCCACAGAAAATCCCAAGTTGAAAGGGACCCACAGGGATCACTGAGTCCAGCTCCTGTCCTTGCACAGACCCCAACAATCCCACCCTGGGCATCCTAGGGAGTGTTGTCCAAACTCCTGGAGCTCTGGCAGCCTCCACAGGGAGTGGGCAGTGCCAGCACCCTCTGAGGAAGATCCTTTCCCTAATACCCAACCAAACCTCACTGTCACAGCTCCAGCCACTCCCTGGCTCCTGTTCCTGTCCCAGATTGGAGCTGCTCTCAGGAGGAGCTGCAGAACCCCATGAGGTCTCCCCTCAGTCTCCCCCAGCTGAGAAAACCCAGTGACTTCAGATGTTCCTCTTTTGGCCCCTCCAAACCCTTCCCCACCTTCTCCTTTGGACACTCTGCTGCATTTACACCCTGAGCCCTACATTCCTGGGATGCTGGGACTGTAGGGTTGGGGTTTGGGGGTACCCCAAGGTGAGGAGGCTGCTGGTGGTGGCCGTGCTCACGGGGAGCTCAGTGTTGGCCTGACCAAGGCTTTGTGCTGCAGGACAAGAACGTGTGAGGTTTGGGGGGGGGGGGTTGTGTTTTAACTGCTGAGGAATTCCAGGGTTGCTGTTGTTGCTGTTAAGGTCCTGGATCCTTGCAGGGGTGGATTTCTTTGTTTGCTCTTCCCTGAGCTCCTCTTGGCTTTTTCACCCCTGGCCCTGTGACAGCCGCTTGCAATGGGCTCTGTGCAGCTTCCCCATAAAGAACTACATGGAGCTTAATCAGCATTAAAGCAGAGCTTCCTCCCCTGCCTTGCTAGAGAAAAGGAGCTGCTTTCCAAAATTATATTGCCCGTGGAGCAGCAGGACAAACTGGGCAGGGGAAACAGGAAAGAGGAATGTGATGAGCCCATGGCACTCAGCACCAGCCCTGCTGTCCTTCTTCCAGGTGCAAACGGTGCTGGCAGGGAGTGCTCTCCAAACACAGCTGAATGCAAGGGGTTTGCTCTCTCTGTGTTTTATCCCTGAGACAGGCTGAAAATCCTGCATCTCATTTATTAAATGCATGAAGGAATTCAGCATGGCTTTGTCAGTTTTGTTTATGCTTGAATTTGATGTTGCAGGGCTTCATCACTCAGACAAGGTAGGAGTTGGGTTAGTTTTTTCTTTATTTAAAAAAAAAAAAAAAAACAGTTTCAGTGTTTAATTCCATGTTATGTCCTGTTGATTTGCCACAGCAGTTCAAGGCTCTCTACAAAGGACCATGTTATTCCAAATAGCTCCACAAAATCCCAGCTTTCTCAGTGTGTCCTTTTTATCTGTGCAACAAGGGAGAAACTTGAGTAAATCCTTGGTTCTCAAAGTCAGAAAATCCCAGAATGGTTCAGGTTGGAAGGGACCTTGAACATCACCCAGTCCCACCCCTGCCAAGGGCAGGGAAACCTCAACTGTCCCAGGCTGCTCCAAGCCCCATCCTACCTGGCCTTGGACACTTCCAGGGATGGGGGCAGCCACAGGAGAAGCCTGTCCCTGTCCCTGAGCTCTGTTGGATCCCAGCTGGGCACTGGGAGCCCTTTATTTTGGATGAACAGTTGCACCATGGCCTCATGGCCAGTGGAGGAACCAGCTCTGGCCATGGCACCAGCTGCTCTGCCCCCTCTGGCTGTTCCCAGCTACACTGGCCAACTCACAGCTTTGGGACAGAAATTACAGATGAACCCAATTTATGGGACCTTTAGGACAGGAAGGGGAAATGACAACCAAAGGAGAGGAAGGAAGGGATGAATTTATGGATAACAAAATAGTGACATTGCTGATCTTGCATTGCATTTCCTGGGTGTCACTGTGTGGTCGAGGATCACTGTACTGCTCAGGGCAGCTCAGCAGCTCCTCAAGGCACACACAGAGGGTGGAAACTTGCCCTTGGAGACTGGGAAATCCACGGAATCCACCTCTCAAGTATGTGCAGCAAACAGGATTTACAGCCAGGGTTTGATTTCAGAGCTCAGCCCTGGATGAGGATGTGGATGCTATTCCATGTCAGAAGGCTGGGACAGAGGTCTGCAGAGCAGAGCAGAGCTCTGTGGCTAAAGGTCAGGCTGAATTATGCTCTATCTGTGCCTGTTAATTATAGAGAACTGTAATCTGCCATGGCAGTCACAATTTAGCAGGATCTTGATTGTGCAGAGAGTTAATGAAGTGAGGGAGGACTGGAGACACAAAGTCTCAGCAGCTGGCCTGGGGACACACAGATTTCAAAGGGAAAAGCTTTTTTGTTTTGTTTTGTTTACTCTGAGAAGGAAAAACTTTAGCCTGGAGGCCCCAAAACTGTAGATCCCTGTAGCTAAGCCCAGACAAGTCCTCATGCATTTTGGCACATAGGGGAATAAAAAAAGGAATCTGGATAATACTCAATGCTGTGATTACAGTGAGGTTTCCTGGATATCCAAGAGGGGATCACAGCTGATCTGGGAAGATGTGAGAGCAGTGTTACAGAGGTGCTTTCTGCCCAGCAGAACCCCTTATCTTGAAATTGTTCAGCTCTCTGAAGTGGCTTAACCTCTCTTCATTTAACTCTTGCAGTAACACAAGGGATGCAAATCCTGCTCTGCCAGAGAAGAGCAGCAGACAGCTTTCCTTTTCCACCTTTTTTTCCCTTTTCCTCCTTTTCATTTCCCTGTTCTCGTACTCCACACCCCATAGCATACCATAACCCATCTGATAATTAATATTAATTAATTTACATTGGAATTAATATACATTAATTTACTTGGAACTAATGTTACCAAAGCATCACAGTCTCATAGTGTGAAGGATTTCTTTCCACTTAGTCTGTTGTCTCTCCACTCCTTATTTTCTCTGTTGTCTCCATCAGCCACGAATTCCTTCTCAAAGCTCCTTTAACCGGGGCGGGGGGGGGGGGGGGGGACTAATGGAAATTCATGTTTCCCTCAGTGCATCCTCCTCCTTGCTAGTGTCTGTGTGTTAAACTTGTTTCCAGGTAAGTCATTCCACCCTGCTCCCTTCCTGATTGCTCTCCTCCGGGCTGACCTTTCCAGTGCCGTGTGAACTAAAGCTCCTCGTGAACTGCTAATTTGATAAGCAGATCCCAGCCAGCCGCCCGTGTTGTCACACGGCCAAATATTCGTTGTTTCAAATCGCGAGTGCCCTTTACATCAAATTCTTTCCACGCCTAAAGGCGAACTGAGTGAGGGTTGAGCTACCTCGCTGTGACCTGCGACAGTGACACGGTGACAAGTCGGGGGCAGGAGGAGGGAGAAGGAGATGACAACAGGTAGCGATTAATGCAGGGCACATTGCTGCAAGCATCTCCAATTCTCACATTCTCCAGCTAAAAAATGCCTGTTAAGTGATTCCAAGCCACTCCCGGAGGAAGCGAGGGCCGAGCATTTCCGAGGCGCTGCAGATGGGATCTGGGACATCCTTGTCACTTCATTCCTTGGATATTCCCCCGGTCACAGGTGACCCCCGAGCACCCAGGGTGAGCTATTCCTGCACACACCTCCGAGAACAGAGGTGCTCCAGAGGCAGGATTTGTTCTCCCCAGCTTTTAGGTAATGCCCGGCTCACTTTCCTGGCAGATGCTCAAAGCAAACCAAGGAATCAGCATGTGCCAGCCTCTGTCTGTAGGAACAGAGGAAAAGGGATGCTGTGTTAGATTCCCCTTGCCCAAGGATGTAAAAATTAGGAGAAAAAGAAGATTTAGCTGTTCTTATGCTGTTGCTGTTGCAGAAGAGCCCCTGAACTAACACTAACAGAGTGGAATGAAAGCTTTGGAAAGAAAAGCTTCTTGGAGTTGGAGTGAAGAAAAAAATACATACAGTAAGCAAGATAAGGAGAATAAAAATGAAGGGAGGGATGCATAAAATAGGAACAGCAGAAGACTAAAGTTAGAAACTACCTCAAAAGCAGTGAGACACCTCCACAACCCTCTCCCTCCATTTCTCTTCCCCTGAAAGTGCTGAAGAACAAAGCTGGGATGGATGGATGGATGGATGGATGGATGGATGGATGGATGGATGGATGGATGGATGGATGGATGGATGGATGATGGATGGATGGATGATGGATGGATGGATGGATGGAGGGATGGATGGTGGATGGATGGGATGATGGATGGATGGTGGATGGATGGATGATTGGATGATGGATGGATGGAGTGGATTGGAATGGATGGATGGATGATGGATGGATGGATTGTGGATGATATATGATGGATGATGTAGGAATGGATGGATGGTTGAGGTGGATGGTCTGGATGGATTGGATGATGGATGGATGATGGATGATGGCATGGATGGATGATGGAGTTGATGGACTTGATGGATGGATGGATGGCGATGGATGAGGATGGATGATGGCTGATGATGGATTGATTATTGGGTGTGGATGATGGATGGCTGGATTATGGATGGATGGATGGATGGATGGATGATGGCTGGATGAGAGCATGCCTGTGGAATAACCTTGAGAATCTGGGCTGTGGGTTTGAAGCACCACACAGCTGGGGGCAACTTTCCATTTCCTGAAGGGAAACTCAGCCTTATTCTTCTGAAGTGGATACCAAGCTTTGTAAAACTGATGTGGAGGTGCTACTGACGCTGTGAATTACAAGGCCAGCCTGGCCTCTCCCTGTACATCCCAGTTGAAGGCAGGGTGCTTCCCATTACCTGCCCTGTGCCTGGGAGGTCTTTTTATCTCCAAGAGAATATTTTGAAACTGAGGTGAAATTGTGCTGCTGTTCTCCTTAGTAGCTGTCAATTCACTAACATTCCTAATGGTAAGATTGTTGATAAAATATTATTGGTGCTCTTTTTCTGATAATTATTGATTTCTCAGTTTAAATCCCGTAAAAATTAGAATGGGAAAAGGTACAATTTCCTTTTGTGGGGAGAAGGAAAGTCTGATAATATCTACTTCATTCATGCTGAATGAATCACCAGATACGTTGGCTCATATTCTCTGTCTAGCACATTTGTTACTGCAATATAGTACTAACCACTGTAAAAAAAAAAATAGAAATAAAAGCCTTGTGGTTGCCAAAACCCTATTTAGAAGTCTTTAGTTCCCTTTAACTGATTTTTTTTTTTTCATTTTAATGTGAAAAATACCCTCAAAGACTAAAGGATGTCTACATGTCTTTTATGGTGGCCTTCCACAAAAGAAGTCTTCTGTTTGAATTTTTAATGTTTTTAACCAATGTTCTGTGTGGAGCACGTAGAGAGTATGTCATCTATATTTGCATGAATAATGTTGATATGTCCTTTAGAATGATAGAGTATGATGCAGTTCATTATGTTTATATTTGAGCGAATTAAACGTTGCTGAGTGTGAGTCTGGTTAAATTGGTAATTGGGGGGATAATGGCTGGTATGGAAATTTAATATTTGACTGTTTAAATTACACATAGGCACTAAATCCCTGACTGCTCCCAAGGAGAGGGAATACACATGAGGAAAAATGTGAGGTCAGCTTGTGCCGTAAAGTGTTAGACAAAATTCAAATTTCAGACACAACTGATGTGAGCCTGTGGGTCTGGCTTGGGCAGAGGGGTAAGAGGTGAACGTGCTTTTTTTAAATATCAAACCAGTCTGTTGATGAGAACGCTCTTTGTGGACATTCTTCTGATCCAGCCCTTTTCCCACACTGATTTTGTCTGGGATGAGCTGGGCATTACCACAGGTGCCCTAGCATGGCTTGATGATGCTGACACCTGCTCCACTTTTGGAAACCACCAGAGCTGTACACCCTGTGAATTTCTGGCTCATTTATCCCCGAGCTGGTGGAAAAGTATAGACTGGATCTCGGGATAATCACATCCTCTGCTTCGGAGAACCCCAAATCTGTGCTTCCCAACTTTTTCAGTGGGGATTGCATGGTCTTATGCCTGCTTGGCCCGCAGACCATCTCAGTAACGCTTCTGCCAACCTGCTTCATGCACAGGAACAGGGAGCCAACCTGCAGATTCAAGTACTCACATCCAATCAACGTGAGATTTGGGATGATCTTATAAATAAGAGATAAAACCTGCACAAATAAAGTTGGTGACGGTCTTCAGGATTAGATTCCTTTTTTTTTTTTCTGCTGCTACCACAGGCACATGTGGCTATTACATGGTTTTTGGTGGGTACATTAGGTGGTAATCTGTATTTGGTATTCTACACCAGACAGTCAGTAATATAATTTGAATGAGGGAGATTTTTAAAAAATGAACCTGGCAACTCTGTGGGTGTTGTTTGTTTCTTGTGTTTTCTTTTTTTTTTTTTTTTTCCCTTTCTTTTAAAACCCCCACAATATAAAATAAGAACAACAACCAAGAAACAACTCTGAAATAGTTATGAACAATAAATAAGCCCTCTGGGAGCTCGTTAACGGGTACATATGATGACTGGAGGGACAGGCGTCAGGCACGCTTGTGGCTGTGAGTAAAAAAAAAAAAATAAAAGTGGAAAGACTCCGGGGCATGGATGGGAGGGGGGAACTCCCGGAGCCCCCCGGGCCTGGGACCTGTGAAGGTGCCCGACCGCGGGGCTTCAGTGTTCCAGGGGCGCAGGATAAGTAACAACCAACAATAATAAAATCGAACAGCCGGCACAAACTTATTTTAATAAGGGGAAAAAATGAAAAGACGAAAAAGGAAGAAAAGAAAAACCCCACGCGTTTTTTTTTTATTTTTTTTTTTTCCCCTAAGCAGCCGAGCCAGCTCATCAACATCCTTTTCCGAGCTGGGGCAGCAGCATGAGGGGGTTTTGGCGGCAGTTTAACCTGCAATGCAGTGACATCGTCTGCGCATCCGTGAGTACTCCAGAAGTCCTCGCTCCGTCTCGGTAACTTGTATATTATGGAGCTGCTCTCCACCCCCACTGATGGCAGTTTGTCCTTCCTCAGTCTGGATGCGATATGTCAAGCGCCTCAGCAGCTGAGTGTGCACCGCGCTTCCCACTTCGTGCGCTCACCCCGTGCTGGCTATAGCTGGCTGCTGGCGCTGCTCTTGCTTGCCCTGGCTCGCTCCTTTCGTCGGGCAAATCGCCCGGTGACTCCGCGGTAAGTCACAGACACAGCCCTCACCGGGGGCTCTTCCCGAAAGATCCCGAGCCCTCGCGCTGCTACCGTTTTTACGGATCTACAATAAGCAGCTGGGCAAGGCATGCAGGTGGACTTAGGTTGGACATGAATTTTGATTGCGTGCCGCTCGATACCGCTGTCGGTGGAACATGGGCGGTGGAGTGCCGCCGGGCACGACGCGTTAGCTGCGGAACGTCCGCTCCTCTGCGGCGCTGTTTCGGCTGCGTAGAAATTCCCTTGGGAAAAATCCGCTGTGCCGGCAACGCCACCCGCACCCAAACCCGCCGATCCTCCCCCTGCACCTGCCCAAAAAACCTGCGATCTTCTCTTGCACTCGCCAAAACGCCACCGGATCCCACCTCCATCATCCCCATACCTGCGTTCCTTCTCTGCAACCCTGCCATCCCCGTGGGGTCCTAATCATCCCCCGGCACGGGAACTCCCCAAACCTGCTGTCACCTTCTCTTGCACCCCAGAAACTTCTGGTTCCTTCTCTGCACCCCCATCCCAGTTGGTGTGTCACGATCCCCGCAGGCACCCCCAGCCCCCTGGGATCGCAGCGATCCGTGATCCCCTCTGTTGTGGTGTATTCGGGGTGCCCTGCAGGGTCCCGCGAGAGGGGGGGCTGGAAAATTCTCCTCCCACGCATCCCTCCAAACAGCCCCCAGGCTTGATTCGAGGTGCTCTGGAGCTCTTTGTCAGAGTTTGGGCTGTATTCCAGCTTGGAAAAACTGCACGGAAAAGCCAGATAGTGATGGTAAAAGCGTTCTGCTGGGGTAAAAATTTTCTCGCCGCCGTGT
>CM031862.1:2508999-2615125 GCA_018697195.1 Certhia americana
GCGGCTGGACCCTGTGGAAGTGGCGACCGTGCGTCGCGGGCTCGTGTGATGTTATCCAGGGCCAGGATAAGTAACAACAAGCAATACATAAAAATACACGAAGCAATAAAACAAAAAAAAGAAGCAGCCAGGCCACAAACTTATTTTAATAAGGGACAAAATAACAGAAAAGAAACAAGGAAAGGAAAAAAACCCCAAAACTCTTTTTTTTTTTTTATTTTGTTTTTCCCCTAAGCAGCCGTGAGCCCAGCTACATCACAGCATGGGCACGGACAGTCAGGAGGGTTGTTTGGTGAGTTAACTGCATGCAGGAACAATTCTCACATCCATAGGTCCCGAGCTACGCTCCTCTCGGTAACTGTATAATTATGGGGCTGCTCTCCAGCCCAGCTGAATTACAAAACTTTCTTGCTCCTCAGTCCTGGGCTGGCGATTACCAAAGCGTGACCTACCACGGCAAGCGCAGCCGCGTCTCACACCCCCTGCTGCGAAACTCCCCGTGCTGCAAAGCTGCTGTCTGCTGACTAGGGCTCCGTAGCCCGGGGCTGGCATCTCCTCGCATCGACCCCCGCGGTAAGTCACACACAGCCCTACCCGGTAGCTCTTCCCTACAAATGATCCCAGAAAGCCCACGCAACTCCCGTTATATAAAACGGCAAGGAGACAAGGGAGCGGTGGTACAGGTGGATTTGGAGCGACGCGCCTCTGCGGGGATTAGAACGAGGAGGTGCCGTGCCGGCACCGACGGAGCTGCGGAATATACCCGCCTCTCTGCCGGCTTCGTGGAGAATAAAAAGAAAAATTCACCGGAAAAAATCCGCTATGTGCCGCACCCCCCGGCACCCCCAAACCCGCCGGATCCCCTCCCCCGGACCCACCAAACTTTCTGTAATCCCTTCTCTGCACCCCCAAACCCACCGGCTCCCATCCTCCAGCACATCCCCAAACCTTGCGTGGTTCCTTCTCTTCACCCCCATCCCCGTGGGGTCACTATACATCCCCGGCACCCCCAAACCTGCTGGTCCCTTCTCTGCACCTCCAAAACTTCTGGTTCCTTCTCTGCACCCCCATCCCCGTGGGGTCACATCCCCGGCACCCCCAACCCCTGGGATCGCAGCAGATCCCGGGATCCCCTCTGTTGTGTGTATTCGGGGTGCCCTGCAGGGTCCCGCGGAGAGGGGGGGCTGGAAATTCTCCTCCCACGCATCCCCTCCAAACAGCCCCCAGGGCTGGATTCAAGGCTCTGGGAGTCTTGTCAGAGTTTGGGCTGTTTCCAGCTGGGAAAAACTGCACGGAAAAGCCAAATAGTGATGGTAAAAGCGTTCTGGCTGGGTAAAAGTTTTCTCGCCGCCGTTGTGTTCATTCAAAGTGAGCTCCAGGCGGGGAGCGGGGATTCAGCTGTGGAGCGCTGTGCTATCCATGACATGGATGGGGAATGCCTAGGAAGGGATTGTCTCTTCCTACAGCGAGTTTGGGGTTTATTCTGGAATCCTCAGAGCGCCCAGGTCTTCTCTTCATTAAGCAGCAGCTGACAGTGCATATTTTATGCGAGAGAGGAGGAGAGATGCTCCTCTATGAATACGTTTAACAGCACCGAGGGATGACTGTGTCCCTGCGTGTTACTACAAAGTCGTCTGTTTGGTCTTTTTTTTTTTCCTTTTTTTGGTCTTTTTTCCTATTGTAACATGAAGCTTTGTAAATATTTGCTTATCTCCAAATTTATTGACAGCGACTTTCACTGGCACTTTGGCTCTGAACTTGCTAAGAGAAAAGATGGGGAGGTACTTTAGCACATGGAAATCCCAGAGGGGGAAAGGGCAAAGTGTTGCCTTTGATCAAGTGGAATTTATCTTAAAGGATTAACAGGAGTTGCAGCTTTGCCTTTGGGATGGGTCTTGATTTCTCTTTGCCGCCACTTGTATTTGCACCAAATCTGTGGGTTTGGGGTAAAGGCTGCAGAAATTCCCTGGCAGATAATGAGAACTAGGTGCCCTGTACCCTTTTTGGGGGGCAAGGGAGGGTTGGTTTGAGGGGAGGGGTTGGGTGGGAGGATGGATCCCTTCTCTGAGTGTGGGAGCCACTGTGGCTGGCCAGCCCCTCCATGGTTTGGAAGTCCACTTGCAGCTGGGAAAATTGGAGGTAAAATACTTCAAAGTGTTTGTCCTTACAATACAAAGAGGGCAGACTGTGGGTGACTTGGCTCTCGCACACACATGAGTGAGCAGAATGGGAAGAGGGGGTGGAAATCCGGTTTCTCGTGGCTCAGAAATCCCTCAGAGCGAAGCTGAAGCTCTGAGGTTACGCTCACACTGATGATTTAAGCTCTGTTTAAAGTTTGTGTCAGCTGCTCATCTCTGTGGTGCCTTTATGGAGCTTTAGGTGTCTACATTTGGGCAACTGTGGTGGTTGCTGGCTCTTGAATTTGCCTTCCGGTATCTTCCTACTCCTCTTCCTTCCGTACCATGTCTGTAATTTGTTCTTTTCCATCCAGAATATTCAGTGAGCATCCCCTGCCTTAATTCCACTTTTTCCTGTGGAAGCAGAGCACAGCTTTAGCCCTGCCAGAGCTTGTGCTGCTTTCTTGGTCACGGAGGTGCTGAAAGTTCCAGCCACACGTTCCCACACCCAGACACGCTCCCAGTGACAACAAGTGCTCTTGGCTGGGCTGGCACGGGTCTCACTGGGCATTCTGGAGCCCTGCAGGACATCCTAACGCTGCCAGGACATCCTAATTTTTTACATAATCTCGTGCTTAGTGATTAAGACAAGTTGGAGTTATGATATGCCTTGAGAACTGGGTTTGAAATGTGGCAATAATGTGTGTCTGCCTGAGTGACAAGTCTGTTATTAAACAGAAATTTTCAGGTTGTGGACTAGACTACTTAAAAGTAGCCTTTAGTTGCTTGCTTTTAGTATGTTTTCTTTCCATTTTTTGTGGTTTTACAATTCCCCTTTTAGTTCTCAGTCTTGTGCTGGGTTTCAGCTTAAAGGACCTCACAGACAAAAAGGAAAACTCAACCAGGGCAAATTAATTTTGTTGTCCTTGTGGAGTGGAATATAAGGGTAAGATCTGATCTTACAGTCTCAGTCAAAGACCTTAAAGTCTGCACCTGTACAAGGCTTTTGTGGTCAAGGCTGTCCTGTTTCAACAGGGCAGATAAAGTGATGTTGTGGCTAGGTCAAGTCCAAATTAGAGAGTGTGTGTGCACAAACTTTTAAATTTCTTTTAAATACTGTGTGTTAGCTGGGAAAAAAGCAGGAAAAAAATGACTCTTAGAGTGACAGAATGGTTTGGGTTGGAAGGGACCTTAGAAACCATCTTGTTCAACCCCCTACCATGGGCACCTTCCACTGTCCCAGGTGGCTCCAAGCCCCAATGTCCAGCCTGGCCTTGGACACTGCCAGAGATAGAAGAGCCACAGCTTCTCTGGGCATGAAAAAATGCAAATCCTTAAACTGCAACCCAAAATTCTTTCCCTTCAGTTAAAATCGCTTTTGTCTAGATCTTAATTTGCTACTGATTGCAACTTCCTTGAGTCTAATGGAAATAAATTGCAGGAGAAGAAATCTTGCTTTGTCTTGAGCTCTCAACCTGATTTCTCCATCACCCTCTTTGTTTTAGAGCTCATTTATAAATCCTGTCTTCTCTCAAACTGCTCCAGCATTTGTGACAGATATTTCTGGTGTGTGTATAATCACCTCCTTGTCTGAGGATTACCCCCTTCAGGTCCCCTGCAGACAGCCTGGCATGAGCTGTCCCTGGCCATGGGGCTCCAGAGACCCGTGCCAAAATCCCCAGCAGAGGAATTTATTCCCACTCTTCACCAGTGTTTGCATCCTTAACCTCCAGGTCTCTGGGGAGTTGCCAGGTTCTTCACTGGTGTTTCCTTGGGTGTCTTATCTCTTGCTCTGCTTGGGATTTTTGGAAAGGTCCTGATCCAGATACAAAGAGCATCCTTGAACTCGTGATTGTCAAGCTGTGTTTTGGGTGGTTTTGCATCCTGCTGGGAGCCCCAGTGGGATTTCTCTGATGGCACATGTGTGACTGCAGCAGACCAGAGCTGTGTGTATCTGTTTATCCCAATGAAGATATCTAGGCATCTGTTATTCCCACCAAGGCCCTCACTCACGGCCCATGAGCATGAAATTCTGTTCTAAAAAGGCTCAGCTTGTGTAAAGGCATATTTGGTCCTCCACCAGCCTTCCCCAGACCTCACATATGCTCTTCCTGACAGATTTATCCCTGCTGTTTCCAACAGATCTGACACTGCCAGGGCAAACTGGCCAAGGAGTGCAGCTGGGCTCTGTTTTATTTGTGTTCCTGAGCCTCCCTTTTGGGCTGTGGCAGAGCAAAGGGGGAGCCCTGAGCTGCCTTGTCAGAGTGACTGGGCTCTTAGGGTGGGTTTTTCTTCACTTTGGATGCGAGAGCTGCTGTAATCCAGGAATTGACATTTTTAAGGTGTTTGGCAATCAGTCTGGAATACTGTCAGGTTACACAGCCAGGCCCTGCCACGCCAGCAGGCTCTCCTCAACTCTATCTCACACCATCCCATCCTGCTTAGGACGCCAGGCTGTTCATACTGCCGGGTTTTTTTTATTTCATCCCTTTTTTCCGATGACTTTCCTTCCTCTACAGCCTCTTATGTTTTACTGCATGTCATCCTGGATCTCGCTCTCCCCGTGGCCTGCACTTTGTACTTGTATTTCAAGCAGCTCCTCAAATTTCTCCCTGGACAAAAGCACATCATCTGCACAATCCTGGAGTGCTGCTGGCCCAAATCACACCTGCAGAGGCTTCTCTTAGGTCCTGCTGAGTCTCCAGGGCAGATCTATGACCAAAGAAATGAAACCCCCACAGTTTGAGGGGAGCAGTTGATTCTTCATAGGACAGTGCAGTCCAAGAGCTCAATCCCTTTTGTTCCTGGTTAACACAAAGTCCTTCAAATGTATTAAATTTTTATCTTTTTGCTACCCCACTAACTAAGAGAATGGATTGTTTCTTAGTAGAGTCCTGCTCCAGCATGTTGACCCTTCTCTTTTTAGGGTTCATGCAGGATTTTGAGACTAGCTTGGCATCAAGTGACTTGAACTGCATTACCTAATCAGAAATTAATCTGTTTAATCCCTTCGTGTTGTTCCACTAATTTTTTTTGCACCCCATACAAATGAATTTGCTTCTTTCCGTGACCTGGAGCTAGGATAAGGAAGAGTTTGGAGGCAGGAAATTGTCCTTTCACAAGGTCATCTTGCTAAAAGCAGTGATTAGAAGAACAAATTCTTTCTTGTCCCAAATCTATGATGTAATAAGGCAAGAAGTGAAATGTGTCATGGCCTGTTAGCCATGCTGGGTAATGCACATCAAGGCAGAAAAAGCTGGACGCAGAATTTGGCACAAAAGTATCTTTAGCTCATTTATTTTAAGGTATTTTTTAAGAGGAACTGTGTCAGCCCCTGGAAATTTAGTTTAATAGTATATATCATTTTCATTAAGTGAAAAACCTTCTTCCTTGCTGTTCTCTTGCTTCTTTTAAATATGTTCTAATCCTGAAAGCAGCTGAAAGATAAACCTCATGTGTGACTGCTTGCCTCTGAAAGAATATATTAAGATACAAACCTCAACAAATTCATGTCTTTATGGGATTGTTTAGGTATATTTATGCAAAAAAGAAATTAAAATTTCAAAATCTGGATTTATCGTTTAATAAGGGGATTGTGTGTGCCTGCTCAGGCCTGGAGCTGAGCATGGCCAGTGTCTTACCCAACAGCACTGTCTGAATGCAGTGATGGTCTGTGCTGGAGATCCTCTGGTGCTTTAACAATTAGGAAATGTGAGGAGGATAACTCAGTCCATATCATTCAAGTTTATATTCCATTCCTTTTCTGCCACTTTGATGAGAGCACTGTGATGATAGAGAGAGTTGGGAACAAATTCACTACATCCCTCTGGAGCACACAGTGAATGGACACAGCACCTCCTCCATGTTCCTTTTTGAACTGGAGCTCATGAAAGGATCTCCAGGTTAAAATCCGATCTTCATTTTGATGTGTGTTTTGAAGCATCCCAAAAGAATGAGGATTTATTCTTCATCTCTTGCCTCCTAAGCGAGGCACCGACACACTCTGGCTGAGCACCAAGGTGTAAGTGTGGGATTGTGCAGAAGAAATCACAGAATCATAGAATGGTTTGGGTTGGAAGGGACCTTAAAGATCATCCAGTGCCACCCCTGCCATGGGCAGGGACACCTTCTACTGTCCCAGGGTGCTCCAGCCCCAATGTCCAACCTGCCCTTGGACACCGCCAGGGATCCAGGAGCAGCCACAGCTTTTCAGGGAATTCCATCCCAGCCCCTCTCCACCCTCATAGAGAAGAATTTCTTCCTGCTATCCAATCTAAATCTCTCCTATTTTAGTTTAAACCTCCACACTTTAGAAAGAAGGAGCTATTTATTCTGCATGCTGGGTTTTCCTTGTTTCTATGCCTGACCCTCTCTTGGCGTAAATTCCCTCCCCTCCATGGACCTGACTACTTTGTACAGCCTGGTGCTCATGTCCTGTGCTGGCATTTGAGATCCCTTTTTGCAGCACCAGAGGATGTGTAGAGCAGATGAACAGAGCTGTTGCAGTGACCTGGGGAAGATTCCTGCCTTGAAGAAACCATAAAAATAAATGTTTTTTGCTCCTGTAGCTCATCTGCAGGAGGAATGTGTGATAGTCAGGAGTTATGGAGCGACCCAGAGCTTATGGTGACACTTTCTGCAAGGTCAGAGGTTGGCTTCAAGAACATTCGGTAACTCCAAGTAGACTTTTCATTCACATTTTAAAAACCAGGAGAGAGACTGAGTGACAGCTTGTGCTGGAACAGGTGCAGTTCTTTTTCCTCTCCCTACTGGTGTGTGCTGTGAGGATCAGGTAATCCCCACATAAACAGAAACACAGTTGATGGAAATCAACTCCTCAACCCAGTAGCTCCTTTTCTAGGCTTGGGGAAGAACTACAAATCACATCCCGTGCCTGCTCACCTAAATTAATGCTGCAATTCACCTCAGTTAGCATCGCTGTGTTTCCCAGAGAAAGCTGAAGGAGTGATTTGTGTGCCTGTGAGGAGCACAGCTCCCACTCCCACTCAGTGGTGCTTTTCTCTGCTGATTGTGCACAGGAAGGAACATCCCTCAGTTCAGCTGTGCTGAGGATTCCTTGTACTCACTGAGGCAGGTTAGTAAATCATTGCAGAGAGGGATTGCACTGTACCTTTTGAAAGATCAAGAGGAAATTGTGTTTTGGAGAGTAATTTGAACTTCACTCAGTGAAAGTAGCCTTTCATGAGGCTTCGGATGGGAGGAGTTGGAGAGGAGCACTGGACCTGGATTTTCACATAATTATGTGGACTCTTTGCTGAAAAGTGAAGATATATTTAGTACCTTTTCCTCTGCCCTCAGAGCTGTGTGGATTCCTTGTGCTTGTAAAGTATTTCTCTGCCTCAGTAATTGTTTTTGGTAGGTGCTGCTGGTGCAGAAGGGTGCACGGCTGAGTTCATAATCAAAACAAGGACCTGTGGGACTGTGTGGGGAAGAAGCAGCAATTTAGGCACAAGCAGATGTGTCCCAGTAGAACCTATGCTGAGTTGAGATGGGACATCCTTCACTCTGGCAGCCTGGAAATACCTATGGGAAAGGCACTGTGCAGCCCTTGAGGATTTTCATCCATTCTCAGCTCTCTCCTGCTTGTTTACACAAGAGGGAATGGCTGGGCCAATTGATAGAGTGTGGATCAGGGCTTGGAAAAGAAGCAGCTGAAAACAGGATTTGCAGCAGGAGGACAGAAGTTCTCCTAAGCTGTTTTGTGATGGACTTTCCAAAGCTCCTTTGGGTTGGAATCTTGCATTTCTGACTTGCCCTCTTCTGTGAACTCCAAGCCCTGAGCTCTTCCATGGGGGGAACCTCTCAATCCACCCCCATGACCCACTGTGCTGAAATGCCCTTTCCTTCAGAGCTTCCCTGCTTTATTTCACTATATTTTGAAATGTTCTCTTCCAGGAAAAAAAAAAAAAAAAAAAAAAAAAAAAAGACAACTTTGTCCTGAATAGTAATTCCTCAGTCAAACATAACAGCATCCCAAATGAGGCTGGACAGCTGTTTCCCAAATATATCCCTGTACATATTCCATACACATCATAAAGCTGGGTTTGGGCTACTTGAAACGTTCTGCAGGCTCCCTGCCCCCTCCTGCAGTCAATGGCAAATGTTGTTCTCCCAACTCCACTTGTCACATTTTGTTCTGTAGAACAGGGAGGATATTGAGATATACTGGCTTCTCTCCTTGACTGCATTTCAATATGTATTTTGTATAATGAGGGCCCAAATCCTTCTGCCATTACTTATGCTTTAATCACACTGTGCTCTGCCCAGATTGCTTTAATCGCATTTGCATCAGCAGGAGTTGCTCTCTGTGATGAGCAATATTTCATCTGCAAACAGAGGAGACACATCTCAGGCACTCAAGGAGGAAGGAGCTGCCTGGCCTGGATTTGTTGCAGCACAGCTCTCCAGTGAGGGATGGTGCAGCATCCTGATTGGAGAAATAGATTTTTCAGGAATTAGAAGGAACAAAGCTATTTTTACAGGTTGTTCTCTTTTTTTTACATTTTTTTTAATTTTCTTTTATTTTCCTCCCCAAGTGTGATAGCTCCCTTTTAATTTTCTAGTAAATGGCTTTTTGGCATGTGTTATCTGCCGAGAAACGCCTGGTGCAGAGACATCATTTTGTACTTCAGCCATGACATTACTCTAGATGAGAACTGAAAAGTTATATAGATATTACACCAATATATAAACCATGTGTGTTAGGAAGACAAGTTCAGTTTTGAAATATTTGCCTTAGCTATGCTTTTCACTTTCAATCTGTGCCAAACATGTGCTTGAATGACTGATGGAGTCATATGGTTCCCTGAATAAAGCACTTTATTGTGCTCAGACTTGGAGCCTTCCAACAGTTGTATTACAGAAGCTTGAAGATTAAGATGATCCAACTGCTTAGGGGGTATGTCCCACAAGGAACATTTTAGTTTTTCTTTTCTTGTCCCCCCACGTCTCAATTTTTTGTCTTTCTCTGTGCCATCAGTTTGTTCAGCTGCTGGGGCAGTGACATGGAGCACAGAGGGTTTGGTGGAGGAGAGCAGCAAGTCACCTTTAAATGTCAGCTTTTCCTGCCATGTCCACGCTAGAATGTTGAACACATGACACATCCCAGGCACTTGATGGGATTTCACAGGGGAGGGGTGAGAGGGCTGTTCCCTGTCGCTGATCATTTCATCAGCAGAATCACATTTAGGAAAGGAGTAACTGTGCACCAGCAAGTGATGACAGGAGGTAGATCTGAGAATTATAAGCCCCAAATATTGAAAGCTGTGTTTTTAATGCTGTTCAGTTAATGGGGATCAGGGAATCTCAACCTTCCATTTCTCATCCTGGAGCTGACTGGTGTGGATCACTGGTGGTGCTGCAGAGCTTCATTTTTACAGACCCATCAAGCTGGAGACAGGATCTTTTTCCATTAGAAGCCAAAAGAACAGAAAATTAAATTCAGAAATGCATGGAGTCTTCTTGCTGCTGCCACTCCTCAGGCTCATCAGAGACCTTTGCTGACTTCTCGTGTTTGAAAAATTTTTGCACATGAGTAGTAATTTTGCAGCGTAAAAAAAAGGACAGAATTCAAGCTCAAGGAGATCCATGGAATTAGTTGCTTTCTAAGGGTTGCTTGTGCTTAAATGCCTGAGGTCTTGGGTTTGGGAATTTGGGAAAAGGGAGAAAACAAGTAAAACTTTGTGTTTCGTTTTTCCTTTTTTTTTTTTAGACTTATTTTCCAAATGGGCCATGAAAGGACTAACTTTCCTGGGTTTTGTAGAAAGAATCAATGTACTGCTTAGAGGAGCAAAGGTTAGCTGGGAAAATAATTCATGATTTTGAACTAATAAAAACTTTACTACAAGAGATAAGAGTTTTACTTATGCACAGTCAAATCTTGCCCAGGCTTTTGTGCTTAGAAATAAAGGAAGGCAGAGTCTGGTGCTGTGCTGCCTTTTATGAAGCTGTGGAAGTGGGATAATGGGAAGCACCTTATCAATGTGGTGATTTTTGTCCTTCCTTTCGAGAAAATGTCTGTCCTCATCTAGTGGTTGGTGTAAAATCTAAGCTGTTGCTTCTTTGACCCTGTGCAAGTCACAGGGCTGGCTTTGTTTAACCATTATGCACTGGAAATCTGGTACTGGTTTATTTTCTAGCATTTTCACATTTATTATGAGATATATTTTGCCTTTTTTCTTTTTTTTTTTTTTTTGGTAGGTTATTTTATTAATTAGGTTTTTTAATTAGTTATTTTGTTAATTTATTATTTACTTATTTTTATTAGGGAGTTTGTGGATTCCCATCCCTGGAAGTGTCCAAGGCCAGGTTGAAGCAGCCTGGGACAGCAGAAGGTTCCCTGTCCACGGCAGGGATGGAAAGGGATGAGCTTTATGGTCCTTTCCAACCCAAACCATCCTGTGATTCTGTGATTTTATTAAGTACCAATTTGGTTTTCCTGTCTCAGGCAGAACAGGCACCATTTTAGAAGGTGCTTTCAGCAAGGCCTGGGTAATGTTTAACCTGAGTAATGTTTTGGCTTTTGCTGGAAGATGGAGTGAAACAGAGGACTGGAATCACACATCCCCAGACCTTGGCCACGTAGTTGGATAACTGACACTTTTTTTTTTTGGTGTTATATAATCTGACCCCTAATGTTGACAATTTCCATTTAAAGCAAGCTGGTTTATCTTTTCTTTTCATTTTCCTTGATGGACAAGAGCTGGATGTGATCCTCTGTGCAATTCTATGTTGGAATCCTACCTCACTTTATGTATAGGCACTTTATACTCCTGCCATCTATAAATATATCAGCACTGGCAAGATAAATACCAGGAGGCATAGAAAGCTAAGGGACAATCATGGGTCCTGTCACCTTTGGTTTTCTAGATTATGTAAAATAATTTTTTTAGTTCCTTTCCTGTAATTCAGTCTTTCCACTTCCCTGCTCTCCCTGGCAGCCTTTCCAAGCCACCAGCTCCAGGCTCAATTCATCTTTTGTGAATGCAGGTGAGGAGAAATGCCCCCAGCATTCCAGATGTGCTTCACTCACCAGCCCTCAGGATTAACTGGGATTTCTGGTATTCCCTGGAAACACCTCTTTTGATGCAGCTCATCAGTGTTACCCTGAAACCCATGTGGGCTCATTCTGGTGTCACCTGCTTTGAAGAGCAGAAAATCTTAATGATCCTCAAGGATTCTCCTGGTTTCAACCCCTTGCTCCAGCCTGCAAATTATTTGGTTCTTTGTAATATTCCTGTCCTTCTCTGTGCAGTCATGTCCCAACTCTGAGCACCGGGTTTCAGGAGGACTCTTGAGTAAAGGTTACTGATAAAAATGCAGATGGATCCTAATACATTTTCTTTCTGAAATATGGTAAAACCTCCCCTTGCCTGGTTGTGGATACCTTCCAATTCTTACCCTGTTTCACCCCTTCCTAAAGGTCCTAAGTTCATTTTCATCTTGAGGAACAAGACTTGGTCCTCCCCTCTCAGTGTGGGAATTTTGTATTTAAAATTTTCTGGTTTGAGTTTGGAGGTGACAGAAGAATCATCCCAAATGAGAGTAAAGCCTCCAATGAGGGGATAAAGCTCTTTCTCATCCCATGGGCCCCCAGGCAGCAGTGGAGGCTCCAGGGGTACCTCAGGAACTGGTCCCAAACTCAGTGGCAGTGGTTGAGCAAGTGTTGGATGCAGCCAGGTGGAAACCCCTTCCTCCACAGCCAGGAATGACCCATCCAAGTCCTGGATCCTACAAACTGAGAACTAAACTGAGGAAGCTGGAGCAAATGAGGAGGGAAATGGCTAAAGGATGTCCTTCTAGACTTCAGGGCATTGCCTGTGGCACAGAGCACTACCGTTTGCTGATTTCAGTTTGCAGAAAGATTACTCTGTTCCATTATTCTTTTCAGTACAAAGATTATTCCAGTGCTTTGGTGTTTTGTTGCAGAGAAAAATGAGGACGGGCTGTGACTTACAATTTTGAGCTGGTTTGTAGTAGGAAAGGTAACACAAGGATAATTTAATTTCGTCTTCTTGATTCCCTCACTTGTGTAATTCTCATAGCTCAGCAGTAAGTGTGCATGAGGGGTGTTTGGGGACAGTGTAAGGAGACAGAGCTTCAGTCTGGGATGGGAATGGACATCCCACAGCATCACTGGTTCCTTGGCTGGGCTGATCTTTTGTGAGGCTCTGGGGCTGTGTAATTCCTTGAGGACCTTGTGGCTGATGGAATGCTGGAGTCTCCCTCCTGTGAGGACAGGGTGGGAGAGCTGGGGCTATTGAGAGAGGAGAAGGCTCCAGGGAGAGCTCAGAGCCCCTTCAGTGCCTAAAGGAGCTCCAGGAGAGCTGGAGAGGGACAGGGGACAAGGGATGGAGGGGCAGGACACAGGGAATGGCTGTAAACTGAAAGTGGATAGATTTACATGGGATACTGGGAAGGGATTCCTGGCTGTGAGGGTGGGCAGGCCCTAGGACAGAAGTTGCCCAGAGCAGCTGTGGCTGCCCCTGGATCCCTGGCAGTGCCCATGGCCAGGTTGGACATTGGGGCTGGAACAGCCTGGGACAGTGGGAGGTGTCCCTGCCATGGCAGGGGTGGGATGGGATGATTTGACCGTCCCTTCCCACTCAAACTATTGTGGGTTATTCTGTGTCTCCCTGTTATTGGACAAGAATGGGCCCATCTTCAAGGGGAAGGAAGTTCAGCATCACAGCTGACTCCTCTGTAAATCTGTGTGTAAGAGATGGATGTTGTTTACAAACCAGCCCAGGTCTGACTCCTGTCCTGCTTTCTGCTAGGGGGACTCAACCAGCACTGGCAGGGGGGTTGGGGTGTGCATTTAGTGGGACATATTCTATTTTCCTTGCACTTAATCCCATTTTATCCAGACCTCCTCAGCACTGGGCACATTCACCTCTTTGTTTGTCAGGAGGACAAATAAATTGCCCTGCCTCACTAAAAGCTTATTAATTTTAAGTAAATGCAAATCTGGAGAGTGTCTGGGTTCTTTCAGGAGGCAGTGGCCGCTAAGCAAAGATGTCACATCACATGGCTCGGAGTTTATTTTGCACAGAGCTTGGAGGAACCGAAATAAAAAGCAAAAAGATGAAAACCATTCTTAACTTCTTTGCCAACAAGCCCTTGTACGATACTGTGCAAAGCAGAAAAGTTGTAGAAGTACATGGCAGATGAAAAATATTTAAGCCACACAAAAGTCACTGACAGGTAACATCTACTCATCTCACTATTTGTACAAAGTAGCTTTTATATTACTGGGGGAAAGAAAAGAATAAAGGGCCCTGCATCAGCTTGTGGGCTGCTTGTGGATCAAAAGCATTACCTTCAGTGCAGGCTGAAAATAGAAAACAGACACAACTGTGAAGTTTTTCATGTGAAAAAGTGGGAGACGAGCTTGCGTCAGGAAGAGCTGGACAGAATTTCACTGAAATGGAAAATAACTAGGTGAGTAAGTAGGTGCATGTGACACAAAAGATAGGAAACCTGGGTCTAATATAACTTTCTGGTATTGCAGATGGCCTGATTTTCTTCTTCTCTCATGACACATTACTGAAATTTCAATTCTCTGATTTCAATTATTACACTACTTATACTGCTGTAGTACTGAGAGTCCCTGTAGAGAGGAGGCCTCATTATTAATGGAGCACAAACAACTCTAATGGTTCAGCTTCAAAGAAATCCTCCTGAAAATGGTGAAGGGAGATGCAGAGTGGCAGGGAGGGAATGCCAGCTCAGGGATGTGTTTGGGGTGATGGAAACCCTTCCTTAGCCCACCCTGCCATGTTCCCCTCCTGGTGCCCCAGGGATGCTCTCTGGGAGGCAGGGTTTGTGCTCAGAGATGGCTCCCACAACCAACAGAGGAAAGCTGGGGATCTGTTCTGTTCAGCTGTTGTGCAAAGGACTGGGTGAAGTGTCCCTGATTGGGATAAATAAATTCCTTGATGACTCTGACTGAGATGAGGGCCAAAGGGTTGCCAGGAACTATCACACCTTTATACCCACCTGGTTTTATCCAAATTTTTTCCAAGTTTCCTGCACTGTTCCTGATGTTTTTTTTCCTGACTCTCTCCTTATATTTTTTGTGGGTTTTTTTCCTCCTGATTTAGAGTATTCCTCTCCCTATGTCTGTGTCCCATTGCTCAGTGTCCTTTCAGATCTCTCCTACTCAAGATTTAAGTGTGGGTTGCTCCTCCCTGTTATGATCCGTTTTTTTCTGCCCCATGTTCTTCAAAGCTTTGCAATCAGGCTGCAGAAATCTATTAAAAGGATTTACCTATTTATCTTCCCCACATTTTTTTTATTATTATCTAAAGACCGGGTTAGAGTTTATTTATCAACTGTACAGGTTTCTTCATTTTGCAGTCTTTCAGAAATATACCCTGTCTATAACTATAATGAGATTTCATGAGGAAAACATTTGATATACAAAAGATACCATACTCTGCTTATATCACACTGAAGGCAGCTGGGAGTTAAGCAAGTGCACAATGCATGTGCCCAAATTCTCTCCTGAATGAGGCCCAAAATTGGGCTGCAGTACTTCCTCTGCCTTGCGCAGGAAGCTGTGATTTCTATCACACCCAATAATTTAAATAAAAACATTCAGATAAGCAGCCAAGTATCTGGCTCAGGGAAAGCAACTAGACAGAAATTGATCTCGTGCTTTATAAATGCTGTGGCTTCAGAAGAGTTTGCAAACCCTGAAGCCTGTCTGCTTTATTTCCCCCCAAATAAATTATCTTTTCCAATAAAGATATAACTGCTGCCTATAAACCTGTCGTGATGTCTGTCTCCAGACTATCAACACTTCTGCACAATGAGCATTTTCAGCAGATAAACTGAGCACGTGGGGAAGATTAAGTTTGCCCATTGTAACCTTGCTTTGTTATGCACCACGAGCATCACTTGATTGGGATGGGAGAGAAGTGACAAAGTTGAACCACACTTGGTGTGGATTTTCCTCCCTTTTCCCATTGTATTTTTATAGCTGCTGCACTTCCAGACCAGGCTGTGTATTTAGGGAATAACACATCTGTGCACAAATGCTGATCCTTTTGTCAGCTGTTTTGGGTAATGCTGTGAAGTTCATGCTTTGCAGAATGCTCAGGAAAGGCACAAGGAGGAGTATCAGAGAGACTTTGATGTTTCCTGATGTCAGCGTGGCAGCTCCACGGTGTCAGACCACGTGGAAGCTGGGCAGAAAATGCATCCACTGGATGCAAGGATCCTCAAGGGGTTCTGAAAACTCAGATCTCATGACACTTTCAGAATGCAAATCCTACAAAATAATAGAAGGGCCTGAGTCATTTAATTTGTGTGGCTGAGGTTGCTCTAGTGGGCCAAGGAGAAAGGAGAGCAGAGCTGGAGCCAAACTTTCCTCATTTTGCTGAGATATGCTTCATAAATTCCTGTTCTGAGCAGGGAGCTTCCTGCCTGATAATGAGAATAAAGGCTTGGAGGTTCTGTCTGGACCCTCCCAGGCTCCCAGGAGTGCCTCCCCAGGGGAGAACCAAATCTTGGGCCAGGTTTGGATCATCTCTTGTAAGGGCTGACACTGTGTCCTCCCAGCCCTCTGTCACTTGGGCTGCATTAAAGGGATGTAAGAACTATGTATAACAAACAACTTTCCTCTCTCCAATATATTTATATTTTTATCTTGTGAGGGGGGTTTTGGGGTGTTTTTTTTGGGGGGGTTTTTTTGGTTTTTTTTTTTTTTTTTTTTGTTTTGGTTTTTTTTTTGTGTGTGTGGTTTAGGTGAAGTGCTGTACTTTTAAAAGCATGTTGAAAAATACCAGACTTTATTTCTGCTCACGTTGGCTTAGCCATAAAGACAGCACAGCTGTTTTTAAGCTGATTCTAACAGTGACTAAATGGGGATCATTCTGCTCAGAATATGACTCTTCATCCTCCAAGTGCATTAGATGAGCAGAGAGAGTGTGGCAAACCCCACAGAGTTTTGACTATCCTGTGGCACCTGGAAGGCATCCCTGTCTTCTCTTTGTTTTATTCTCAGTTATTTTTCCAGCTCTTGTCGTGTGATATTGGTTTTAGAGCTCTGCCTTGACAGGCACAATGCCATTAATATGTTTAGGGAGAGGAAAAGCTCTTGATAAATGCTGCATGCAAACAGCTTTTTGACCTGGTGGTATGAATTGAAGTCATCTGCCTGTGTAGGAGTGGAGAGTTATTTCAACGAGTTTATATTCTCTTTCTCTTCCAGACCTTTTTCCCCTCCACTAATGAGACTATGCATCCTCCATGGTGATATCCTTGCATCCTGATATCTCTACTCCTAATGTGCAGTCTTTGTCCTCTGCTGCCACCAGCAAATCCCCCCCCAACTCTTCCCCCTGAACCCCTCTGATTTCACAGCTTCTCTCTGAAATTTGTGTAGGTTTTGACATTGAGTTCAATGTTTAATCCTTTTCCTGAATTATTTCCTTTTTGAATATGCTGCCAAGTCCCTTAAATACCAAGGTTTACCTTGTCAGGTGCTCTTCCCACCTAACCTGAAGTGTTTCTCCCTGTCCTTAGGTGAGAATGTGGGCAACAAAGTGGAGTCCCCAAGGCTGCAGATGCCAAAGGACCAGACCAAAGATTATGAGATAACAATTCCCTTCCTTTTGAATGGAGAACAGTGGAGACCACTGAATGGCAGTTATTCAAAGGTTAGTCTTCATTTTGCCTGCTTGTTTATTCTGAGGTGTGTAACAATTTAAAGGCTGTAGGGAGAATTCAATGCACTTTCAGCCTATAGGTTGTAAGAGTGTTTTTATGTTGTTGTTGTTGCCACATATCTGAAATTGTTGCTTATTTAATTTAAGAAATGGATAACATTTTTGGTTGAAATTAATACCTTTTTCCTAGAGAGATGCATTCTTCTTTCTAATGGCAGAAATGAATATTCAAAGTGAAATAATCATAACTTCGTTGCTTGAGACTCTATCATGCAACAGCAAAACCAAAACTGAGGGAGGGGCAAGCACACCTGACAGGTTTGTTTGAGTAAATACAGCCCGACAGCAAGAAATTTAGGGACCAGTGTAAACAATGTTGCTGTGCTGGTGCAGCCTGAGGCATTATCTGGACTTAATTATGCCATGGGAGACCCCAAAATTCCATCCCCTGTGCTGGATTGGGAGTGAGGGGTGACTCTCCCTTCACACTCTGCCTCCCTTTGCCTAACAAGGGAAGGAGCTGCCACTGCCTCTGAGATTGTTTTCCTCTCTTGACAGCCCCTGATAAGCTTTCCTCCTTTTTTCCCCTCAGACATTTGTGAACAAGTAGGAAGCTGCTTTTAGGGAAAGAAAAGGCTGGGTTTTGTCTCCTTCTTGAAGTATGAAGACAGTTTGTTTATTATTATTTTATTATCACCAAACATATCGTAGGAATCTCTTACCAAGCTTTTAGCTCAGGTCCAGTTTGATTCCAGCTCATTTTATGTCATTCTTTTAATTACCTGTATGAGCAGGGGGAAAAGTAAAGTTTTTAAATAGCTAAGAAAAAAAGAAGGAGGAAAAGAAAACAAGCAAAAACCCACAAAAACAATGCAAAAAGCCCAGAGAGCCAATTAGAAACAGCTTTCCTTGCTGGATTGGGAAAGTGTTCCATGGAGAAATCCTGCTTGACTGCTGCCACTGCTTGCAGGACATGGCTTTGGATCACATTGCTGATTGACACAAGTAGGTGTGAAAAGATATTTCCAAACAAGGGCTGTGACTTTCAAAAAAAACCTTGTCTGGATTAAAATTTGTCCTTCTTTTCCTCTGTCCCTTCCTAAATAGGAGAGAAGGGCCAGGCCCAGTTCTGAATCTGTGCAGTGATGAAAGGGATATCAGAGTGTAGAATGGCTTATCTTGGAGAGATAACACAGATGGCTTGGTCCTAGATGTATGTGCAATGCTATTTTTAGATCATATAATTAGAAACAGGCATTCTCCATATAGAGAGAGGCCCTTTAGCTACTCAGTGGAGCTCTCTGAGAGAGTTACAACCCAGTATCTTTCTGTGAGTAATGATAATGTGATTTATATTGTTAATTTGTTTCCCAGAATTACTTTCAGTTTAAGATGAACACTAGAAAAGATTTGTGGCTTGGTAGAAAGATCCACGTGCTGTATCAGCACTTTTTTTTTTTTCCCCCCCCCTTTGCATGCTTCTTTTCCATGGAAACTTATAAATTAAATACACAAAAGTGCACATCAGGCTGTGGGAAGAACAGCTCAGCTGTAGTGGTAGAGGAGAAGAGTAATGAATAGCTTGTCACATAAATATTGATCAAAAGCACAAAAGTTAAATACTGCTGTATTTGATGGCTAAATGGGATCTATTGTTCTTCAACTCCTTTCAAAGTGTTCCTCTGTTTTATTTTAATCGTATATGAAGTCAAAAAAAGTATGTACTTGTAAGAGGGGAATGGTATTGCAATAGGCTATATGGTAAAATAAATAATGGAGTGGCTATAAAAATGCCAAGGGATTAAAGTTATTTGTGTACAGATAATTGCCTGGCAATGATGGCCTCATTCCCCAATCCTTTAACTGTAAATACTCCTGCTTAACAATTAGTCCCTGGGAAAGCACACTCATCATTTAGTGCAGCCTTCTCTCCCATCTTGGAGATAAAGCTGTCCTTTTATTTACCCCGGGAGTTGCTGCAGTATCTGCTGGAATCTCTCACTTGGAATCTGTCAGGAATGATTATTAAGCTAATGACTTTCTCGTTGAGGGCCGACTATGCCGTTTTTACTGTGCAAAAAATGTGAGATAATTCACACTGTCTAATGGCACAAGCACACAGAACTGCTCAGCAGCAGTGAGAAAATTCCATTTACTGGGGAAAAAAAAAGAAAAATTTCTTACCTCTAACCAGACTTGACTTTGATACCCTTGGGATGTGCTTTTTCAAGGACATCTCGTGAATTAGGTGCTCCCCATGGAAGCTCAAATCAGTGAAAGGCAAACCCCAATTTTAAATTTGGACATGTAATTAAATTATATTTAAAGAATTTGGAGGTTCCTAAGTGTAGATTAAGTGTTTTGTGTCTGGAGAGAACTGCTCATTTTCTGGGCAGATCTATTATTCTCTTCACCTTCCCCAAGTCAAGTCAAAGCTCTATGAAACCAAGGCCAGGATTTCATGGTGGCATCATTTCAGAGATGTTGTTGCATTTTTCCTGTTTGAGATGCCCATGCTGATGGCAACACTTTTTGTAGAATTATGGAATCCTTTAGGCTGGAAAATACCCCCAAGGTCATTGAGTCCAACTTTAGGCCACCTCCTTATCAATTAAACCACAGCACTGAGTGCCACATCCAGTCATGTCTTTAAGACTTCCAGGGATGGAGATTCCAACACTGCCCTGGGGAAGCCTGATCCAATTCTTATCCATCCTTTCAGTGAAAAATTTTTACCTAATATCCAACCTGAGCACAACTTGGGGCCTTTTCCCCTTGTCCAATCAGCATCCTGGATAGGGAAAAACATTTAAGAAATGAAATATAGATGTTTAAGAGAAGCTGGTATGGAAATACCTCCATGTTGTTACAACTGAATGACACTGTTTGTTTAGTTGGGACTGTCAACATTTCTCCTGGCATCTTTATTTTTTTTTTTCCAGTTCATAAAATGTATCATTTTCAGAGGCAGTATTTTACTGATATCTAGTTGAACTCTTCTGTTAACTGGATATAATACTCAGTCGCCAATCCTGAGCAGGCTGCTAAAATTAATGGCTGCTATTTTGAGTGTCCAGTTGGTGCTGCTCAGAGCTGCACTTGTGGCCGTGTGGCAATAGGATTGAGCTCCCGAAGGGTTGTGCAACATCATCCTGTGCTTCAAACAATGCTGCCCATATTCCCTGCAGATGTGATTTCCTCCTTCCCTGAAATTGTGTGTGCATTACAGCACGTGTTGATAGGTCATTATACATTAGAACCCCAGTTGTCCTTCCACTTCTCTTTTTTCATTTGCTCAGCACTTTGCGGTCTGTGTTGATTACCACCCCCCCCTCCATGCTTTCTTTAAACACACGAGGGTTGGGTTCTATTTTTCTTAAATATTTCTAAGATTTGAACAAAATTGTTTCATTTTATATTATTTAAGCACAGCAAAAAAGCCTCTATTCCCCCCCACATATTTCCAGCTGAATATTTTTCTTCCCAACTTGGCTCAGGATTTGCAAATCAAGCCAAGTTTGATGAGAGTTTGGGTAAGTGATGTTTGAGTACACAGAACACTTTAGGGAAGATTTTTTCGAAGACCATCTGTTTGGCTTCAGCTTTTATCCTCACACCCTGTTAGGGACACAGAGGGCTTGGTGTGTGCCAGATCCCTGCAGTACAGGAGCTCTGGGTCAGGTAATATCAGTGGTGTCATTCTGGAGCCTGCAGCACATCCCTCCTCTTGGGGAGGCAAGAACCAGGCAGGAAATGTTTCACATGGGCATTAAGGGGCTTTTGGCTCCATTTCTATGCTTTAAAGGTCTTCACAGTGGGGAAATGCTGCCTGGCAGGGCGGACATGGAAAAGCTGGAATGCTGGGGGGATCCCAGTGTAGCATCGTCCCGGGATGGCACTCATGTTCCCTGAGGGACTGTTGTGGTTTGTGAAGCTGGCTTTGGACCCATGGTTTGGTCCAGATTGTAAAATGCCAGAAGTTCTTGAGACATGGAAAGTATTTTGTGAGGATTTGATGTGATCAGCTCTGCAGGTAAACACCGAAGGCTCAGAATGTGGCACCAGCCAGGTGTGGGGTTTTCTCTGCTCTCATCTGTGTAGGGCCTGTAATGCCATTGCTGGCACCTGCAAGGACTCAGAGAATCAGCACCAAGTGCTTGGAAAGATTTAATCCTCTCAATTTTCTAAAAGTACATGGGCAAGTTTGGTGCAGCTTTCCTTACCAGGAGATATTTTACACATTTTGATGCATCTGGATCATCTTTTGTAATCCTGATCTCTGTACCTGTCCAAATGCAATATTAACCTGTGGGTGCTCCAGTCAGGACATAGGTGCCATTCCTAAAAATAAATGGGAAAGGCAGCTGAAGCTGGGCAGGTATTTGAGGACCTGCAGCCTGGAGCTGAGTGCAGCTCTTAAAAAACCATACAAGAAGCTGTAAAGCCCTGAGATGCTTGAATTTGATTTGAGTTTGCAAGTTGCCAGCCCAGGTTGCTTTCAGTGGATGGAAATTCAAACTGGGAATTTGATTTCTGATGTTAAATTTGGGAGAATGTGTAAATCAATGAACAAATTTTGCTGTGTGACCTCATTAAAATAATTCACTGTGGGAAAGTAGCTGCACACAGTCTTCTTTTCACTGGGTTAGACCCTTAATCCACCTGGATCACTGTGAGCCTCACGGGGCTCTTTTAAAATACTGTCACTGACCTCAAAATATGAAAAGAGATTAGAAATCCACTCGTCCCCCACCTTGCAGAGAGAGAGACCTCTTGTTCTGTGGCTTCCCCCACCCCAGGACACTGGGGTTGTGTTGGAGTTAGTCACAAGCAGAGGAAAAGAAAGGTGCCCATGGTGGGCAGAGAGGATGGCGAGACCTGCAGAACATTTCCAACTCTCACTCCAACACCAGTGACTTCTAAATCCAAATAAATCAGAAATTCTTCTCCCCTTTGGGGAGGGGGCAGTGGATTTAGGGAACAGTAACACTGCTTTGCCAAGCTGAAGTTTTCAAGGCCGGATTCTGAGCTCACGTTTCCTTCCTTTGCCTGGGCTGGAATAAATCAGGGTTGCAAATTGAAATCTTAAAGAAGGGTTAAAAAAAAAAAAAGGGAGAAAGAAAGATGAGAAGGCAGAGTTCCTTTTCTTGTAGCAACACTATTTTTTTCTTTCTTGGTGTTATGTTATGCTTTGAATATAAACTCTAGCAATGAAATGTGAAGATAAAGATGAAAGCCAGCTATAAAATATATATTTAGACCATATTTCTTCAGGTTTTTAAGTGTACACTTGTCACAGCTCTAAGATTGTGCATGTGGAGTGGCAGAGGATTACCATTTCCTGCTGTTTAGCATGCATTGCATCTCCCTTTGCTCCTGAAGAAGCAGCTTTTGCATCCCTGCCTGCCCCATTCCTAGGTATTATGCCGTGGATTGTGTTCAGGAGCAAACATCAGAATCTTGATTATTAGTGTGGAATTCTGGGCACTGATTATGTGAATCTCAGCGTGAAATTCTCTGCTATCTATAAAAGTATCATCAGCTCTGACAGTTGTTGGTTATCTTTATGATTCTCCAGATTTATCACATCTATTGGGTGTTACACTGATGCTTTTCACCTTATTTCTTTTTTTTTTTTTTATGCCTTCACTCTCAGGCCCTAGTTCAACACCTACTAAAATAGGGATTTTTTTCCTATTGAGACAAAATACCATTGGCAGGAAGAGGAAATAACTTTGAATTTGTTAAAAAGCCACTGTAATAATGCTGGAGATTCCAGAACATGTTGGGAGCTGCAAACTGGCAGAAGGGGCAAAGGCAGTCATAGCCAGTGTCTTATCCAGAGTTTTGGTCTCCACACCAGCTTCAGTTTTATTAGGAACTTATTGAGGCATCAGTAGAAATCACAGACTCACAGAATCCTGGAATGGTCTGGATTGGAAAGGACCCTGAAGTTTGTCTTGTTCCTCTCCCTGCCATGGGCAGGGACACCTCCCACTGTCCCAGGTTGCTCTAAACCCCAATGTCCAGCCTGGCCTTAGACACTGCCAGGTTCCAGGGGCAGCCACAACTGCTTTGGGCACCCTGTGCCAGGACCTGCCCACCCTCCCAGGGCAGGTCTCTGTGCTGGTTCCCATTTCCCCTCTTTGCTGCACCTCTTGCATGACTCTCACAGGGTTTGATCCACAGCTGAGGGGCTCACTCTGTCAGATAATTAATTTAGAGCTCAGTCTTTTCAAGAGCAAACCCATTCAAGTTTATTTCATGACTGGCACAGCCTTCGTGCAAGTGATAATTGTTTATATTCCCTTCAACTGAGCCTCCTGCTGTTCCTTTTCATTCGAAATAATTACCAAAGTTTAGACTTCCAGACAATTGTATTAAGGGGAATCATACAGTGCTGCTTAAACAAGGCTTTGAAGGCTGAGAGGACAGCTTTCATTGCTCTTTTACATGGTTGTTTTACATATCTTGAGAGAGAGAGGCATAACCAGAATTTATAGTGCTCTCCATATTTTTTATGACTCATGAGCATCGACTATAAGAGGCAGAGCTGTGCTCTCTGCACAAGCTGTGTCATCAGCTGGGAATGCAGCTTGGCACAGGCAGAGGAGCAGCACTAATCCTCCACAACCTTCCCTGGGAGATCCTCTCCTTGAGCCTTTAATTAATAACCTGGAAGTCATTAATTTAATAGCCTGGTAAACAATCTGATATTTCTTTTGCTTTTCCTTGTACCCGTACTCCTGCCTTGTAGGGCCACTCTGAGGAGTAATTAGTGCAAATATGCTCTATTAGTTAATAACTCTTCTGTGTTTGTTTAATTTGGAGGCAGCCTAAGTTTTGCATGGACACAATCAGGGAAGGGAGCGTGGCACCTCCTCTGGCAGTCAGGGAATTTCTGTGTCCCAGGGAGCCAAAGCAGCTCAAAGCCACCTCTCTCACCTCACCTCATCCAAGAGGAAGAAAACATGTTCCCTCTCTCCCTCCCACCCGACCTCCTTTAACCAACTGATCCATCTGATAATTTAATTCATGACATTTTTTAGAAATGCGGGTAGGTGTGTCCTGGTTCCAGGGACTTGCTGGAGCTCACACAGCAGCTCCAGGGCTGAGAAATTCCTGGAGCTGGGACCACCAATAAAAACTTTGTGTTGGTGATTGAGCGGGGAAAATTCTTTTCTCTGTCTGCACTGAATCAGTGCCCTGGTTCCAGCTAGATACTCGAGGATTCATTTCCTGCCTGAGTCGCTGGGGCATACTGGGAACTGTTAGGCAAACTGGGATTCATCCCAGAAAAGTCCATTTCACTTTTAGTTCCAGTGATACAGCGTGCTAAGTGTGCAAAACTCTTTGTGAGTGTTGGTGCTCAGGTATTACTGGAAGTGCTGGGTGTTTCAATGAACAGAAAATGGAGAGCTGGGTATGAACAATCCACCAGCCACCTCCTGCTCTCCCTGGGGGTTTGCAGCTTTCCACAGGGCAAAATTCCCCTTGGTGAGCTCGTATCACACTGAGCTGCTGGAGGAATTCTGTCATACTTGGCCAGGGGAGATCACCAGTGATATAATGGTGGGGAGCTCTGCCTCCCAGTACCAGCCCTCGTGGCCAGGGGCTCTGCAGAGGGTTTGGTTGGGACCCACCAGCTATGAGGTAGTGTCTCACATCCGAGCTCCAGCAATCCTTCAAAAGCTGATGGGGGCTGAAGCAATCCACTTTAACTTGAGGTTTTCAGGCTGGCGTTTGAAAAAAAACCGAAACAAAAACAACTCCATGAACAAAAAGATCGTGCTCTCTGCAATAAAACGGGGGAAAAAATATTTTGATTTTAATGACGCAGTTCATGTTAGAGACCCTTTAATGTGGGATTAAAATCTAAACCTAAGTTCCTGCCTTTTGCTGGGTTTGTAAAGTGCTTGTACTGAGGCATTTTCATATTGAATTAATTTAGCTTATACTTGGCCATTTCACGTCTCTTGCAGCAGATCTTGCGAGTGTAAGGTATGAATTTCAGTGTTGGATTAAAAGAATGCTTTGCTTTCCAGCTCTGAGCATGTGATCATTTTTTGTCTTTTTTTTTTTTTTTTTTTTTTACAGGCAGGAGGAGAATCTCCCTTGTTCTTAATTCTTATTGTGAGTGCTTTGGGTCAGACTGAACCCTAGACTAGAGCAGGCTCTCCCCACCAAGCACCCCTGGTACCTGGAATAGGCAGCTTCTGCAAGGAATCCTTTATGGACTTGGAACAGCAGCAAAACTTGGGGCTATTCCAAGGGCTGAAATCCTCTGAGCAGGGGACACCATGAGCTGCTGAGAAATTTTGTGATGAAGACCCTTATTTCAGAAAGCCACAGTAAATTGAGTTGTTCTCAGTGTGTGTTTTAGGGGTGAAGAAGTAAATTGAGCTGGTCAATCTACTGAGTCCTACAGCTAACAAGCCCAGTGCCTTTGTTGTTGAATTAGAATTCTCTTTCAATGATTTACCCAAGCCCCAGCTGATTTGCCTCTTCTGTAGAATATTTCTCATTTTGCAGAATTGTAATGAGGAGTCATAGAGGTTATATGCAGTTTAAAGCCTGATAAAGAAATAATTAAGATTGATAATAAGGCTTTTTAAAATGCAGCAGGAATATCTTGACAACAAAAGGCTTTCAAGGTGTTGGTATTTTTCTAGAAATAAAACGACTGCCAAAGAACTCTGCCAGCTGCTTTCAAAAAGCTTGTGTAGATGAGGTAACAATTATCTGTATCATTTTTATATTGCAGCAGAAAGTTTGTGTTCAGTTTCCATCTCGTGGAAATCGTGTGTCCCACTCTTCCCTCAAGGACACAGTTCTAAAGCGAAGTGGAGCTCTTGGAGTTGAGTATTGCAATTTCCAGCCTGGCAGAGATGCTGGGGTGATGCAGCTTGAAGAGGCTGGGGCTGAAGTCGTTGGGAAATGCATTTCCACTGAATATTGTGTGTGGGGTGGGGCTGCTGCCAGAGCCTGCAGGGTTTTCCTGGACTTGATCAAGGCTTTGCAGGGAGTGTTTCTGCCCAGTGTCCCCATAACTCTGCTGGTGACAATGCTATGGGGCTGTTTCTGCCCAGTGTCCCCAAAGCTCTGCTGGTGCCGCTGCCTGCTCTGAGCTGTGTTTGCTCTCACTGGCACAACAAACACTCGTGGTGGCTGTGGTGGAGCCAGGGAGGGGTCCTGGCCCTCCTCTTTCACACCATTTGTGTCAAGCTCCATTTGGGTCCCCGGCTCTGTCCCTGTCTTTTCATGCTCTGCCCAGGTTCCAAGATGAGAATTTATTGTTTCTTCTGGAGCTGCAGTTATGCTCAGGAAATGAGGAACTCCTGCCCTCATCCCTCTGTCCTTGCTGTGTCTCCTGCCTTAGGATCAACTCAATTTGGCTTCTGCTGTGTGACCTTGTTCCCCCTTCCTCTTCTGACCCTCTCCTCCAGCACAGAGGTTCCTTGGCCAGGTTCAGTTCCTTGTTTGTTCCTTCTCTCTGCACTGACCATATCCTTTGAGGAGCATTCCCTGAATAAAAATGGTCTTTTCGGGGCAGACCTGCCAAGCCCTTCCCAGCCAGTCATCGTTGTCTGGAGTGATTCCTGGAATCCCAGAATGGTTTGGGTTGGAAGGGATCTTAAAGCTCATCCCATTCCACCCCCTGCCATGGGCAGGTACACCTCCCACTATTCCAGGGTGCTCCAGCCTGGCCTTGAACTCTTCTAGGAATGGGGCAGCCACAACTCTGCCTCCTTTGGAGGTGGCAGCATTTGGCATTCTGCACGAAAATGAAGCCTATAAATAATTTGAATATTTAGAAGAATTTTATTACCTGAGACCTCCTCAACAAGCACAGGAGCAAAAATTTTGAGCCAAAGATGCTGCCTGGGGATGGGAGGGTCAGATCTTCTCTGAGAAGCCCAATTTTTGTGGATTTTTTGGTGGATGCTATTTTCTGGCATGCTTCATCTCCGGGTGTGCTGGGCATGGCAGGCTCCTCCGGGCAACAATCCTGGATGCAATCCCACTCTGGTGTCTTCAATTATTTACTTTAGCTTTGCCCATTCCCCTCTCTGTGCCTTGATGTTTCCCTGAGAGGTACAGCCTGTCCTGGGACAGAAATGTTGCTGGGAGGGGCAGGGAGACAAAAGCTCTGAGATGTGAGAATTGGGACAGCCAAGAGCCTCCCTGCCCCAAAAAAGGGCCCTTGCCCTGGCAGGAGCTGAACCTGCCTTGCAAAGGAGGTTTTGGACATGGATCTGCTGCAGGAAAAGTCAACAAGAGGAATTTTGTCCTCAAAGCAACTCCAAGCCCGTTCCTGTGTTAGCATTGCCCACTCCCTCCAGGAGAAAGAGTGGGATCCCTAAATTCAGTGTGTCCAACAGAAACTGCCTCTCTCTTGGTTTCAACAGACAGAAACGTTGTTGAAACCAGACTTTTTTTGGCATTTACTGGCATTACTAAGAAAGAGCTGGCCAGGAAAGCTGGCAGAAGGAGAGGAGTTGGAGAAGCTTTAAAGATTTTTTTTTTTCCTATAAAATGAATATCCAGAAGCTGTGTAAATGTAATTTTTTCAGTTTGAAAAGTGTATAGAAAGACAACATATACACATTTCTGACTGAAATACCATTTAAGCTGGCTGTGCCCTCCAAACTGTCTTCCCTCAATTAAAAAGATGGGGAAAAAAAAAAAGAAGAAATGACAAAACAAAACAACACCTCAGGAAATCCCTAGAATGTTTATTCAGGAACAGAGCAGCCTGTTACAATCATTAGCTTGCAAAGGTATTTCTGTTATAGTCAGAGGGCAAAGTGAATTTTAACCTTTTATTGCCAAGAGATGTCATGTTTTTCATGGAGGAGCTACTGAGGTGTGGAAATCCCTGTGAATGAGTGAGTGGCATCTGTAAAAACCCCAACCAAAGCCCCAAAGCACACCCTGCAGAGAGAAACTAAAATCAATTTCAATGGCCACAGTTAAATATAAAGTACTACATTTCATGCTTTATTGAGTTTCTATTTATTGCTTAATTTCTGCTTGTAAAAGGCTTCAGTTGAAACAAAAAGATATTTCAAAATATTTGAGACTCTTTTTTCCTTACGAGCTCAGTGTGGAATTGCCAACTGCCGTGGGGTTTTGATTCCATAGGGAAAAAAGGGCTGGATTGGTTCAAAGTGTGATCTGTGGGAGCTCTCCAGAGCAGGATCTTTCCCAGGAACCCCAGAGGAGGGAGAAAAGGAAGGAAAATGCTGCACCAGGGAGACCCAGAGTCAGGAGCCTGGGAACACTGCTCATCACAGGGGCAGATTTAGGATATGGATAGAAACTGTTGGGATTTTTAAGATGGAAACCTGAATTATTTGCTTTGTGCAGTCAAACATCTCCCCTTTTATTGTCCTGTCCCTTCCCATCTATGAAATGGGAATAAAGTTTAACCGAGCAATGGGGCATCAATTTGGTTTTTGTAATGACCTTTTCAGATTAAAAGCGTTATTTGTGCTCCTGCTCTGGCTGTGCAACCTTAGGAAACAGGAATTTGCTGTTCTGGGGGAAGGAGGGATGTCTTGCACGTGTGGAAAAATCCCATATGTGGTGTTTGAGCAAGGGAACAGATATTTTCAAGATTTTAGGTCTCAAGGAATGAGAGAGGAGGAGTGGTTGCAATGCTGAGCATGAGGATTGTCACTGTTGCAAACTTGGAGGCAATTTGAAAACATCTTGTAAATATTGTGAAGAACATTAACTGAGGCTTTTATAGGGTATGGTGAGCTTGTGTCTCAGTCCAAGTTTAGACAACCACCTTTCTTTAATGGAGATCAACAGGGACATGAAAACCCTTGAATTTATGAAATATTTTGATTATTAATATTTTGGTCTATTATGTACCTCTCTTTTACATGTGCATTTTTACTTCCTTCAACCATGTAATTTAATCACCAAGCACCAATTTATTTTTTAAATTGCACTTATCAATATTATCCCACTCCCATGCATCTTTTATTAACTCATTTAAAAAGAAGTCTTGATGTGTAGAATCAAAATCAGCTCTAATTTCAGAGCCTTCATGGAATTAGTATTTAGCAGTTTCCCTAAATCTGTGTGGGATGGAGACAGCAACAGCTGGATTTGAGTAATTGCTTTTGTGGGAAGAACCACCCTGCTGAATTTTCCTATATTTATATCAATGTAGTGGGTATATCAATATAATTATCAATATATGTGCATATATCTCTCTATTGAGATCTCTATCTATGCCTATACAGCTGCTCTGTTTCCAACCTTATCTCAGGATTCAGCTCTCAAACCAGGTTTTGGATTTTTTTTTTTTTTTGCAAAACACTATGAGGAAAAATCAGCTGAATAAGGCTACAGCAAGACCTGGCATTGAAATCAAATCATAAAATCAGGCAGTGGAGAGGGAGGATGCACAGCATGGAGTGAAACTCTTATCAGTGCTCTGCTTTTGTAGGAGGACAGGTTATTAGGGAGGAATTTCATTTAGGAGCAGAGGGTTTATCAGTGTGTCCTTGTGATGGACTCCCCAATGCCAAAAATTCATACATGGAGATGGAGTCCTTCTAATTTTAGGATAAGGCACTGGGAGTGGAAAAAAAAAAAAAAAAAAGCATAATGTAGGAGAAATAAATGCAATTCCAAGTGTGGGTATTATCTGTGCCATCTTCCCAGATGTGATTACGATTGTGCACAGCTTCAAATTGCAGGAGGATCAGCTGCTGCAGAGATCTTGGCTGATGTGGGTGAAATCAGTGTCTTGTGGAGATCTCCATTATTTGGTCCAATATTTCCTATAATTCAATTACATTGAGGCAGGTAACAAAGGGAGACTGTGATATTTCTGTGCAAAAAAGAAAATTCTTCACAGCCTTATTTACTAAACAATTTAGACAAACAGTCCTGCCTCTGTTCGAAGGCTTCAAAGGCAATGTTGGCTTGTTTTTCTAGCAAAATCTTTATCTTTCCTAGTGAAAGAAAAATCAATAGAACCCTGGTAACACAAAGCTGTGTCTCATCGAGGTATATTCCTTAAGCTCAGTTTGAATTCTGACATTGGCCATCACACTCAAGCCAAATTATTTGGAAATACCAAGATGTGCTTGGCTTTTTTAGCAGCCAGAGTGTCATCTTATGGTTTTGCCTTCTATATTTTTATATTGTATATAAATATTTCCTTGCCAGAGCAATGAGAGTTTCAAAAGTTCCTCATGAACCACAGTGAAGTTGTTTTCGTGCTCTGTCCTTTCGGTGTGCTGGCTGGCACCTGAGCTAGTGAGAAATTTATTCAGCATAAAATGAAGTTGCAGCGATTTATTGCTGTCTTTGCCTATCCCACAAAAATCATTCCTCTGCATCCCTTGGAAAGCACAAATTTGCTCCTTCAGTTTTAGGGAGCTCGTTTATTGATGCAATGTCACCGTCACAGCCTTGCTGCAGGGAGAGGAAATAACTTGCATTTAGCCTCAGGGAAAGTTTGTGTGTTCAAGGTGTTCTTATCTGTGAGTTTTGATTTGCAAACTACAGTGTGATGGAGTCGTTTGGGGGAGTGCAGCTGCTATAAGTCCTTTACCAAATGCATAATGAAATTTATGTTTATTTAAAAACATCCTTGTAAAAACGAGTGTTTGTTGTCTGAGGGGAATAATGCAGCATCTCTCAGCTCAGGAATCCCTTGGGATGAGTGCACACTCTGCTCTTCCTAACTCTTTCCCTAAGTGTAACCAGTTCATTTAATCCTCAATTGTTATTTTCTTGTGCTCCTTGAGAAGTTGCCTGTGTTTCTCTCTAAAATTCTTCAGTCTTGTGGTGATCAAGAATTCTCATTTAAGCTGGGATATGGCCCTAAAACACTCCTTCCCTCATCACCTCAGGAAATCAGAGAACCCCTGCAGAGCCCTGCTCTATTTATATGTTGATGAGCCTGGAGAAATGCTGGATATACTTTTAGACCTTCCAGAAGGCTCTGCCTGTCTCCTGTGCTTCAAAGCCCTGCTCTGAGCACACTGTGTTCACTGACATTTTGGAATACAACAGTGGCACCCCTATGTGGGAACAACTTCCTATTTCCTGGGACACACTTGAACCTTTCCAGGAGCCTTTCTCTTTTCCTTCTGCTAAAATCTATGGCTTGGCAGTATAAAACCCAATATGTCAGCAATATGTTATTTATAACAGCAAAGTTTTATTCACTTGTGTAGTTGAATGTTATTGAAATATGTAAGAAGTGCAGCATTAAGGCTTTTTTTGGTAAAGGAGTGGTAATTCAGTAGTTTAGGTGCATATCTCAGTGAAAAGTTGGACTTCTTTCTGTCTGGAAAAACAAAAAGAAAGTGTTAAATGGCTCAGGAGCAACAGAGTTAATTCCTTGGGAAGTGGTGGAGTAGCCATCCCAGGAGGGATCTAAAAACTGTGTGGGTGTGGCACTTGGGGACATGGGTCAGTGGTGGCCTTGGAAGTGGATTAAGGGCTGGGCTCCACGATCTGAGAAGAGTTTTCCACCCTAAAGGATTCCATGATCATAAGGGTCTTTTCCAACCTGAACCATTCTGAGGTTCAGTGATTAATAACGGGGGGGCTGGAGGACTCAGGAGTGCAGGTGGGATCAGGCACGAGGTGTTGGATCTCACAGGAGCCTCAGCCCAAGGACTGGGGAGGTTTCATAATAGTCACTAAAATAAATGAGAGAGCGAACCCAGAGAACACAGGAAGGAGAGCCAGGAATGGCTGGAGAAACCCTGGCTGTGGTGAGGAGCCAGGACCTGGGACAGTCAGTGTGGAGAGGAGGAGGCTGAGCAGGGCCCTGCTGGAGTCTGCAGGGTGGAAATGGCTGCAGGGAAAAAAGAAGCAGTAATTAGTCTCTGTGTCACTGTTAGATGTGCTCCTGTCCAGCAGGGACAAGAAGAATGGCCTTACAAGGCAGTGAGGAAGAGCTCAGTAATAAAAATAATGAGAAAAGGATGTATTTACATGCATAGCATGAGGAAGGGAGACTTAAAGGTCTCTGAGTGCAGTGGAGTTTCAGAAAAGCCAGAGAAAGAGCTGCTAATGAGTGGTGTAGCTGATGCTGATATGGGGCAGGAACCTCTGAGGTCCATAAGCCATATTTGCTGTGACTGGATGCAAAGTGGAGACCCTTCTTTCTGCTTCATGGAAACCTTCTTTTTGAACTTTGCCGTCTCTGTGCTACAAGATTCAGATTTTTCTGGATTTTTAAACACCTGAAACTTCATAGGGAACACTTTTCTGCTGAGGGTGAAAAATGGGTGCCCCAGAGCTTTTCTTGCTCTTGTAATTATTTGCTTTGTACAGCTTGGAAGCAGACTAAATAATATCTAGAGAAGTAAAACATTAACTTCATTCTCTGCTGGGGGAAGAGAAAGAAAATACTTTAGCACAAGTCCAGCCTTTTGTTCTATTAAATTTTGGTTTTAAATCAAGGACAGACACTGAAATGGGAGAGGTGGCTTAGGATGCCATGGAGGTTGGGATATTTAATTTAAACTTGAACTTGAAGGGGTTTGATTTAGGGTGGAAGCTGTAGCTCTGGAAGGTCTTATTAAAATTTTGTGTTGTGCTGCAGTTCTCTCCTACCTGTGCCAAGTAATTTTTGGGGATGGAAGCAAAAATCGAGTAGGATTATGCAAATAATGGAGTGAAAACAGGGGGGAATGCTGTAAATACAGGACTGAAAGGTCTGTTAGCAACTGAGAGCTGCCCAGGAGGGTGGTACAGAGTCCTCTCTCAGGAGAGGATGCTCTGGCAGCCCAGGTTTTGGACAGAAGGATCTTGGGAGGAGATCTGATTCCATAAACAACTGAAATCAAGTTTCTAGCTTAGAACCCTGCTTGCTCCTCATCTCAGCAGCAGGGCCACTGCTGCTGTGTCCCGTTGTTCCCAAGCTCCTGACAAGTCCATTTTCCCTCAGTCCCTCTGGACATTGGACTCCAGCATCTGCTGAGCTGCAGAGTTCTGCTCTGCTCATTCTTTTTGTGAGGCTCTGCTCCGTGGGGCTGAGGGTGGGAAATGGAGATGTTTCCTGAGCCTTCTGTAGGATTTTCCCCTTTCCCACCCCCCTGCAGTAAGCTCAGAGCAGACTCAGGAATATTCCTGTTCATTTGCACTCTGAAGGTGAGAGCAGACTTTGCTTTATGCTTTTATCACATGTTGCAAATGCCTTTGAGATGTTTCTTTCTTTGTTATCTCAAAATTCTGTGCTCTATTGATTTTTGGGTTTTCTCTAAGGGGTTGAAAATTTCAGCAGTAACCCTGAAACCAACAGAAATAATTGATCTGTTTTTACCTCCTCTTCAGTTATTTACCACGTGCCCTTCGATGGCGAACGGCTGTCCTATTTCTCGATGATTTACTCTAAAGCAGCTCTTTGCTGAGCTTTAATATCAATTTATGTAACCTTGATCCAGGGGTTATTTTTTGAGAGCCACAGGTTTATCTAATATGTCATGGAAGAAGTTGCTTTAGAAATATTTTTTTATAGCTTATTCTTATTGAACAGATGGCTAATGTGAAAAGAAACATATTTTCTATAAGCTCAGATTGTAATTGAAAATACTTAAATTATCTCCAAGAGTAGTTAGATGCCTAATGGACTCTGTAACCAATTTAGGTATCTTAAAATACATTTTATCATGAGTAGATATTTTCATATACAGGGGGTTTTGTGTGGATATTAATGGTAATGGCATTTTTATCCATGTTTTGTCTTTGCCTTCATGGCAAGAAATATACTGGTCATTAATATTTTAAACATGGGGGTATCAGTCAGAACACCACATGTGTTTTTGTTCTAGGGTGAGTTTTCTGAGATAAATTTACTGTGTTTTCCATACTCCTTTGTGCCATTTGTTTTCTCCAAGAATGTCACTGTATAGGTGGGGTATCTCTGGGCAAAGTCTCTTTCTAATTAAGTAGAAAAATGTGAGATGCGGCCCCCAGGTTTCAAGATAATTTACTTTACTAGGAAATCTTCAGCTCCTTCTTTCTCTTAGGGCACATTCCAGGATATAAAAATGATTCATGTGTCTTGGAAGTACAGCTTTGGGAAGTTTGTCAAGTTATCTTGAGTAGCCCAAGAGTGGGGTGAAATGGCCCTTCCCATTAGTTTAAAAAATATTATTATTTTATCTGCCTCTGTATAAGCCATTCATCATCTTCAAGAGATCATCAGAGGCAAATTGTGGTTTGAGAGAGTGGCAGTCAGACCCTGACTCCTCACTCCTGCTCTGCATTCCAGGGTTGGGGTTGCAGAAGGGAACTGGAATCCAGAAGCATATCGGCGACTGCAATAACAAATTAGCACAGGAGATTTAATCGGAGCCACATAATAGGGAAAGATGTTTAGGGAGAACGAAGCCTGAGCTCAGAGATCTTGGCACAGGCCTGGTGCAGTGGAACTGTGTGATGGGGGGGAGAGGGAGGCTCTGAAAGTGAAGAACAGCATATAAATTAAGGCAAATAAATTAAGTGATTCAAGCATTAATCTAGCCAACCCTCCGAGTTCATTCAGAGAGGCAAAACATCTATCATTGCTTCTCTGGAGATTGTAGCATTGTTGAGAATTAAGTTTAGCCAGGACATTTAAACCAACCCCCCCATTAAAAAAAAAAAAAAAAAAAAAGAAAATTCTTAATTTTCTCATTGTCTGAAACTGATTGTATCTTTTTGCCTTTCAGTAAGTTTCACTTAGTTGCAATTACTTTGGCTTCAAAATCTGGAAATCGAATGAATTAATGAAAATGGAAAATCAGAACTCTTTCCTAATTAAGAACTGAGCTTTTCAAGGAATATGAAAGGATTTAATTTAGAGGGATATGTTTGGAGAGCATGAAATGTGGCTTGAAGGAGATACATGTGCATTCAATAGAACTCACTGAGCCCAGCCAGATTTGTATTGACGGGAAACAAAAAGCATCTGAAATCCTCTTTCAGTGATAGGATAATTTATGGGTTTTCTTGAAGTGCAATGAGTTGACTTTCAGTTCAGGAAAATGGGTGGCCACCTCTGTTTGTGTCTCAGTGGACACAATTCCTACTGAATTCTTCATTATTTCTCTCTGTGGCACTTTGCTAAACCTTCAGAATGGGATTCTTGGGTTTGATTTTCCATGGCTTTGTAACCCTTCCAGATGGAAGGGGGGAAGCCTCTGTCCTGGCACTGCTGCACTGAGGGGTCTAAGGAGTGGCTCAGATAATGACTCTGACAGCTCAGGATTGGTTTTATTTTTGTATTATCCCAGAAATCCCATTCTGTTCTGTTGCTTCCCAGCAGACACACACACCTTGTGTCACACAATCCCTATGTGACACCTGGGGTTCATCTGCTTGTGCCCTCCCCTGGCAGCTCCCACTGAGAGGAACATGAGCAGATAGGACCTGGAGGACAAGCCATCTCTTATTCTTGGAAATTTATTAGTAATTATCATCATAATTTTCCTCCCCCACAGTGCAGAGCACGAACTGGGCTCCCCACAAGTGATGGGAGCAATAATTCCTTGTGTGGAAGGGGAGACATTTCCAAGGAGGGTCAGGTTGGCCGCTCAGCTCCAGCTCTGCTATAAAGCAGTGGATGTGTGGGTGGGAAAATGCAGAGCTATTAGCTGGGAATACCCTCAGGAAGCATGGTGAGACAAAGGGAGTAAGGTGCAGAAAATATAATTACACTGGGTAATGAGCTGATGAAGCCTTTGACATGGTTCGTGCTTGACCTTGGCTTTTTGAGCACACAGGGAGAATGTGGTGTTGTAATCAAACTTCTGGCAAAAGGAGGTCACAGCCCCCAGAGTCCTAACAAAGAGGAGGAATTTGCCTTTTCCATATAGGAACAACCCAAACGGGATCCACTAAATTTGCATGGCACAGTCCTCAAAGAAGTCCACGTACATTTCAAATTGGCAAATATCAACAGCTGCTCAGTCCCATTGTAATTATCCAAATTGCAAAGGACCGTCTGCAGCAAGCTCTGTTCCATAACTAAGGCAACCCAGCCCCAGTGCAATTGCTTCCTGCCTGCCAGCACTATTAAAGTTGTGTTTTGTGACAATTTTCTCCAGCCCAGGCATGTTTGTTTTCTTTGCACAGCCTTGCACCAAGCATTGTTTAAGCAGCACATAATGGATTCCAACCAAGAGGTGCTTTCTGCTCCCATCTGTTTGATAGCACAGAGAGCAGTTGTGATTCATACGTGCAGTGTAAATACTGGGTAATGACTGTGGCTTTACTTTGAGACAATTCCAGGTTGTTTCATTCCTGGGCCAGCTTCTGGGCTGGTTTGGAGGCAGGGAAAAAAGTGTCTGAACCCGGGCTTGTAATTCTCAGGCGTTAAATATCTCTCTAACAGAGTGACCCATCTTGGTGCAGAGGTGACAGTAAAAGCTGCCACGAGCAGGAGCTGCCATGAGTTTCTCAAATCTCTAAGGCTGTGTGGTGTCCAGTTGCCTTTTCTGAATATCAGGCCACCCAGACAGTCCCCCAGAAACTCACAGGGTATTTCCACTTTAAGTTTTTTGGGTAACATCCCTGGCAGTGTCCAAGGCCAGGCTGGATGGGGCTGGGAGCACCTTGGGATAGTGGAAGGTGTCCCTGCTGTGGCACTGGATGGACTTTAAGGTCCTTTTTCACCCAACCCAAGCTGTGATTCTGTGATTACAGTAAGAAAAAGAAATACAGGGCAGGATTCATTTTGTAGCTCATTTTTTAACCAGACTCTTCAACAATATTTTTTTTTTTTTCTTTTTTTTTTTTTTTTTTTCCCTGCTATTAAAAAGATTTTTGTATTTACATATCTTTCAAAAACTCAGATTTGTATTGGTGCAATCAATGAACCTCCTGGCCACCCCCTCAGGGTGTCAGAGGACAGGCAGGCTGGTTTAGGGGATGGGATGGGATAGCAAACACACCCTTCCATCAGGACGGGATTCAACAGCTCTGCTGCTCTTGATCTGCTTCCAAGCTGAGGTCCTGCTGGGCTGGGTGGGAAGTCCTGCACTCCATGGAATCACATCACTACCTGGAGGAGCAAATTTGGGGATTTTGGATAGATTTGTGGAAGCAGCCCTTGACAAACATGTTGTGTTTGGGATACACCGCAGTAAATGAAGGCTGGCTAAAAGCACACATTATTTTATTATTATTTTTATTGCTTTTTCTTATAACAAAATCAAGTTCACATTTTGGTGTAGCCCTTTCCATTCAGTCAAAATCATATGCTGTTGCATTTTCCTTTCTTCCCTTTTTTTTGTGGCCTGTGAATCCAAGGAATCCCCTGCCCCTCAGGCAGAGCAGACCCTTGCAGGTCAGGCAAGTGCAATAAATGCACACCAAAGGCTGCTTTGGGCTGCTTTGCACCTACCCTGCTGCAAAGCTTCAGGAAAATCTCCCATGCCTCCCCTGGCTGCTTTGTGTTCCAGCTCTCATCCCTCTCCCAACCCACATCCTGAGCTGCATCTCTCCCCATCAGCTCTTTCAAAGTGTTGGCAGAACCAGTTCCCCTTTTTCATAACTTACCCCTGTTTGTTCTCGCTTGTTTTTGAAAATCTTTCAAAGATTTTGTTGTTGTTGTTGTTGTTGTTGCAAGGTTTATCCTGAAAAGGGAATATTGATTCTGACCTGGTTTTAACTGAGATAGTTCAGAGGATAATTGGAGAGCTGCTGTAAAAACTAAGGCTGCCCTGTTTGCACTGCTTAGATTTAATTAAAAAGAAAGAATTTGGTTTACTTTGTTTTTTAAAATATAAAGCTGAAAATTTTCTGCTAATCCCCTTTTAGCTACTTAAATGCACCTTAATATATTTTAGTGTAACCTCAAGGCTTGATAAGGAAAATGTGGTGTAAAGGGTGAATTCAGGTTTTATGCTTTTTTATTGATACTGAATAAATTCACAACATAACTCAGCCTGACAAGGTGCAGATTTCTTTCAGACATCAAACCAGTTATTTTGGATCTGCTCCTGAAATATTTGCTGCTCGGTGTTATGATGTTTTGAACATGTTTTAACCTGGTTGTCCTTTGATTTTTAAAAAAATGTAAATCAGGAATAGCTCACAGAAAGGATGTAGTGAAGTTGTAAGCATGTTTTCCCTTTCCAGGAGCGGTCATTAGCTTTGTATTCCTGCATGGAAAGCAGGAAATGGGGAGCTGGAGCTGGGTAATTTTATTGATTTTGGTCTGGCACAATGAACTCCTTGGTTTCCTCTTTCTTGTGCGTTGTTTGAATTTTTAACTCTGGATAGGGATCCTGGGCCACCAATAGTGAGCAAGGAGCTGGGAATTTAAACAGAGATACAGAGATCCACAGGACCTTCAGCAGATGCTGCCAAACAACCTGATGGGCAGAGCCTGAACAAATACTGAGATTTTAATTTTCATTGAAAATTAAAATGGTATTAGCTTATGAAGAGAAGTTTCCCAAATTAAGGTTATTCCCAAGTGTTCCTGTTTTATCTGCATCCCATGGGCTCCATGGTGGGGTTTTTTGTCAGCTGCTGGAAGGTTTTCCTTCTCATGGCAGGGAGTGGGCATGGTTCATCTTTAAAGGTTCCTTCCAACTGAAATAATTCCATAATTCCTGAAGGAAAGCCAGGGAAGGAGCAGAAAAATCGCTTTAGGACCTCAACTGCCATGGGTTCTACCATATCATGTGGGGCAGAAGGTTTTAAAAAATATATAAATTATGTATATAAAAATCTTCCATATATTTATAATATTGGCAGTGTGGGGAGCAGGAAAAGGAGAGGGTGGAAAAGCCTGACTACCTCCAAGCAGCAGTAGCAATTTGCTATAGGAGTTAAGAGGACAAAAATTTAAAAAAAAAAAAAAAAAAAAAGAAAACAGATTTAGCTATTGTGTCTTCCAGATAAAGGAATCTTGCATGTCCCTGTACGGTCAGCAAGAAAGCAAAAATCTGATCATTCTGCTTTCAAATAATCACTTTAAAATAAACTTGGGGACAAACTTGGAAGTTCTTTGGTTTCCTACGTTATTGGACTGGCTCAGCCAATCTGTTAAGGGCTTGGGAGTCTTTGCTAAGCCATTAAAGAAAATAAAAAAAACAACTGCAGAAAGCACTGTTCTCTTAGTTGGTGCTCATTATAAGCAGCCACAGGGATACATCCTTCTCATCTGAGAGCAGGCAAAGCACAGCTGAATTTGCTGCCCCCAGGAACCTGCGAAACCATAAGAATTAAATGTTTATGTTTTTCATGTCCTGCACATGAAATATCACTTGGTCCTGGAGGTGTTTGCAGAAAACGTTGCACTTTGTGTTCACTTGTAAACTGAAGCCAAAAGAAAACCAGGAAATATTTATAGATTTCAAAGCATTGCATACAATTTACAGCATTCGTTGGAGGTTGAAATTATCTTAAATGTATATATTTTGTAGACAGATTGCATTTGTTGGATTGAGTTCCAATTTCCATGGTAAGATTCCCCGAGTGACTTTATTTCTTGTACATTTCCCAGCTTCTCCCTTTTTGTGTTTTATAGATAGTAGAGGAATAGTATCAGCCCAAAGATCTGATACTGTAAATACACCTTTTAGCACTAATGCAGAGTATCAGTGTGTGATATATGAGGCAAATAAAAGGTATTTTCATATAGATAGCAAAAAAGGGCACGGAATTTTTCCCTGCTGGAAATAATGGACCCTTTCCCCAGTTATGCAGTTTTTAATTCCTGGTGTTAACTCTTCTGATACAAGGAAAAACAAATGTCTGTGTGTGGAATGTGACTACCTGAAAAATCTCGAAGGTCCTTAATCTCCAGAGATAACAAACTCACGTTCCTTATTTTTTGTGCTGGAATTTCTGGGTTTAAGAGCATAGAGGAGAAAGTAAATAGGATCATGGAATCACAGGAAGGTTTGGGGTGGAAGGGAACTTAAAGGCCAAATGGGGACCTTACAGGTCATCCATGGGCAGGGACCCATCCCACTGTCCCAGGCTGCTCCCAGCCCTGTCCAACCTGACCTTGGGCACTGCCAGGGATCCAGGGACAGCCACAGCTGCTCTGGGCACCCTGTGCCAGGGCCTGCCCACTCTGCCAGGGAACAATTTATCCCTAATATCCCCTCTGGTAGGGGAAGCCATTCCCAGTGTCCTGTCCCTCCATCCCTTGTCCCCAGTCCCTCTCCAGCTCTCCTGGAGCCCCTTCAGATCCTGGCAGGGGCTCTGAGCTCTCTCTGGAGCTTCTCCTCTCCAGGTGAGCACCCCCAGCTCTTCCAGCCTGTCCCAGAGCAGAGGGGCTCCATCTCCCTCATCATCTTTGTGGCCTGCTCAGGACTTTCCCAGCAGTTCCATGTCCCCATCCTGCCCCAGAGCTGGACATGCTGTTCCAGGTGGGCTCTGTCCAAAGTGGGCTTTACTCTGACAGCAATTATCAGTGTTTTCAGCATAGCTGTGGATGAAGAAATGCTCCCAAACAACCTCTTGGTAGAATCCCTTGTCTATCAAATCATGGAATTTGACTTGATGTCAAATGATGAAGACTTCTCTCTCTTCAAACTGAAGCCCAGGCAGCCAATTGTGAAATATGACACTGTGAGGGCAGGGGTTTCATTTAGCTCCCTGTGGAATGGCAGGAGCCACGTTGCATACAGCTAATTACCACCCATAATTCTCCTCATAATTAGTATTTTTTCCTTTCTATCTCACCAATTTTTATGCATTTCAGCATTGCATGGGCCTAGGTCACGTTGGCCACAGGCAAAGCTGAGCCTGTTGCAGAGCTGGCTTTAGCAAAGTTAGTACCAGCTTTGGAAAGCCTGGAAACCACTTTGCTGGATTAAACAAACCTGCTTATTTCAGTCTGGCCCTGTCAGGATATAATTTAAAACTTTGAAACCAGAGAAGCAAAATGACCCCTTTTGGTTCTATTTCTTGTGCAGGTCTCTAGTCAAACAGTGGATTTGGACAGTGGATACAGCTGAAAATGTATTTCTATTTCTAAACAAATTAATGCTGCTGGTTTGGGTTCATTTTCACTCTTTTCCTTATCTGTAGATATTTCCCTTTATTTCTATGATGTAATTGCTAGAATTTATTTAAAGTTGTATGTGCTGATCTAGCTCACGTATCTCAATCCAATAAAATCCTTTATTTTTATAGAGAGGGAGCTGCAAAGACAGATATTTGTGTTAGGACTCTCCATTCCATTAGCTTTCTGCTCCTCAAATGTAATAAGAAATGACTTGGAGTCTTCCCTCCCAGTCCCAGTAGAGAAAAACTCACAGCCCTGCAGTGGGATCTCAGCCCAAAGGAAAAGGGAATCCAGCAATAATTAGGATTTTGATCAGTGACAACTCCTTTGCATTAAAATTTCAGAACGGGCATCTCACCAAGGTGAACAAAGGTTCTCCAAATTATCTTCTCCACAAGTATTTCAGGAATAAAAATGGGTTTATGTTGAGGCTAGATGTCATTATTGTTAGACAATATTCCCAACACCATCCCCATGTTCACAGAGGAAGCCTTTAACCCCTAAACTGTCCTTCCTTTTCTCTTTCTCAATGAGGATCAATGTGATTTAAAAAGGAAAAAATAAAAGTAGCACTTAAAAAACATATACTAGTTAAAGTAGTTTTACTGCAGAACTTTGAAGTAAGTTCTGACTCAGAAGTAAGTTGCTGTCCTTTCACCTTCTAGTTAATCAAATACTGATTTATTAATTTTTTTAATCTGCTCTATCAGTGAGAATTCTTGCTTGACCTTGACTTAATGTTTCACTAATTTCCTTCAGAATATTGAGTTTTGCTTACATCAATTCAAATCAAAATCCTTCAGCTCCAAGCAAGGAAGAAGCAAATTAAGGGGGGAAATGCTTTTCTGGGTTTTTTGATACAATTTGATGCAGATTTGGGATGTAAATCCTTTAAATAAGAGGGGGAAATTATGGAGATTTCTACTTCAATCATCCTGAAGTTCTGCCTCTTCGAATATCAGGGGAAAGCTTGTGTGCACTGATGAAATCTTCTCTTATGCCACAAAAAAAAAAAAAAAAAAAAAAAAAATTGAAAAGGGAAACAGCAAACTGCGGTTTTGGGAGAGAAGTAGAAAACTTGAGTCTATCAAGAAAAGAAAGTAGAATCATAAAAAATTCTTCATTATGGTTTAAACAATGCCACTCTCATCAGGTCCACTTTGCTACCACAGTTGATAATTTTAAAGGGATCAATGTGGTAATAAGTTGTGGCATCAGCACATTTAGAAATTACTTTAGTGGTTCTTAAGGAAGACTTACAACAAGTGGCTCTTTCTCAAATGTTGTGAGCAGGAGGCTCTGTACCCCCACAAGGTGGTTTTTTTGATTATTCTCAGTAGAAAATATAAAGCAGTGCTCTAAAATCTGTATTTATAGTCATTCACAGTTCATCCTGTGACTCAGTTTTTAAAATATTGATTGTGAGGAAAGGGTATCACAGTGTTTCATGGGATTTAAAATGAACTTTTAAGGGTTTGTGGCAGAAATGTGCAAAAACTTTAGGTAAGACTCCACAGTCACTTCAAGAAAACCCCAAAAAAAGCCCTAACAAACAAAAAATCTGAATTAATTTCACAGGAGTATGGATTTAAAAAAGAGGAGGAAAACCCAAAACAGAAACCTCAAATGCCCTTTCTGAAAGAGAGGAATTTTTCTTTACCATTAGAAATTTATGGTTTGTAGCCACCCTAACACCTGTGCAGTGGGTAATTTTTGCTGTATTTGTGCTTATGAATTCCAGTCAGACTAAGAAAAAATATAGTCTCATCTCCTTGCAGATGGAAAAGAAGGAAATGAGCCATTTGTTTGAAAGAAAAATGGATGGTGAGGCAAGATTCTGAACTTGGGTCTTGTTCAAAGCAATGCAACATCCATAACTGGGACCATTATTGTGCTCCATGAGAAGAAGTTTCAGCTTTAGGAATTCTCTGAGAGATGATTTTGTCTTGTAACAGTCTGTTCTATTCTGCAGCTGCTTTTTTAACTTTGCAACTTTACCAACATCCATTGACTGTCAAATAAGTACCACTGTGAACTCATGAATAAACATAGTTGTCATTTCCATATTAAGAGGGCCTTCAGCTGAAAAGAATCCATTTGTGCCACTGCAATATCTTAATTATTTACAGTGTTATATTGTAATTAATTGTGGTTTACTCTCTCAAAACTCCATATTCTGTAGATCTCATGGGTTTTGGAAGCAATGCACTAATATTAAAGTCATAATCAACACTACTTCTAAATATTCATGCCAATAAATGACTCCCATGTGTTTGCTGAGTGCCAGGGATAGTCTAAAACATTTGTTTAGCATTCTAGTGGGATCTGGTTTCTGCAGAGTTCACAGAGATGCAGAATTTCAATGCTGTTGCTGAGAAAGCACGTTTGGATTCACACAAGCAGGACACTTTGGATAAAGCCATGGTATCTCACTCCCAGCCTGGGTTCAATAAAGCCTGAGAGCACTGGGAAGCTCTCTCAGCTTTTGCTCATTTGAACAATTTTGTTTAGTCTATGACAGCCTCCCAATAGGTTCACTTTTTAATAAACATCTCTAATTTTTCAAGCAATTTGAAAATCTAAGGGTGGGGATGTTCTGTCTGTCACGGAGGCTCCACCTGGGCTCTGCTGCAGCAATCACAAATTCAGACACATTTCTCAATAAATCAATTAAATACTAGAACCCTAAAATTATTCTTGCTGCAATTGGCTGACACAAAACTCCAGAGAAGCATCTTGAGTGTACAGGGGAACAGCTGATTTATGGAGCTACTGTTGGAATTTCAAACAAGGAAATGCTGTCGCGCAATCCAGTGAGTTTGTTTAAAGAAATGTAAGTTAAATGTAAACAGTTTTTAAATATATGTGAGCTGAGTCTTTTGGATCAAGAGTAGCCAGCATATTACAAACTGTGCTTTCTCCTTGGAAGTGTAGTTTCCAGATCCTGTGTAGGTGAATTGCCTCTTCCTGCAAGTTTTTAGGCCTCCACTGCTCCAGATCCTTTCTCACAGCTCGCCCCAAAAATCATTTGGTTTATCTTTGGATGCTTGAGATGAAAAAGAACTCAGTTTTATAATCAGGGGAAAAGCAGTGTGAAGATTGCATGCAGTCATGATGGTGCTTGAAAATGCAATCCAGATATCCTGATCCATGCTGGAGTGCAACTGGGATTTCTGTGGGCTCTGTTGCTGACATCTTGTTTATAATGTTCTTTTAAATACTTGTATATGCATAAATATTTTTTTTGTTGTTGTCACAGAGATACTTGATAATACTGTTGACCATAATTTCATTGATATTTCACATTTTTTGCACTTGACAATCCTTATGTGTCCCTTTCAACTCAGGATGTTCTATGACCTTAATTGCTGCAACACCACTTCTTTTTTCTTTTGACATGAAACTTAATTATGCCTTATGAAAAGCTTGAACTGCATCTTGAAATTTGGAAATACGTCTTGAATATTGGGCAGGAGTTGTTCCCTGGCAGGGTGGGCAGGCCCTGGCACAGGGTGCCCAGAGCAGCTGTGGCTGCCCCTGGATCCCTGGAAGTGTCCAAGACCAGCTTGGACATTGGGGCTGGGAGCAGCCTGGGACAGTGGGAGGTGTCCCTGCCCATGGGAACAAAATGGTTCTTAAGATCCCTTCCAAGCCAAACTTTCCTTTGATTCCATGATGTGTGCATTTCCCTGGCAGAACTGGGTGCAGGATGATGGGCTCTGGGTTTGGACTCAGCCAACTCTGTTTTCCTTTTGCAGAACCACCCAGCACTGCTGCAGTTTGTAATTCAAGCCGAAAATAAACGTCTGGTCATCGATCTGGAGAGGAATGAGTAAGTACACTACTGCATGGTCACTTTGTAGTCTTGGAGGAGGGTTGTAATTTTAAAATTGATGGTTTAAAATTAACCTGGGGCCAGTTTTGCTACTGGTCCCCTATAAAGAGTCCCCTAACAAGACAGTTTTGTTCCAGTTTGGATTATGGGTGTTTGTGCATTGCTGATAGAGCAAGAATCTCTATAGTTGTGTGCATTTATGTGGGGCTGAAAATGGAAGTGTTGCCTCTCAGGGTTTTCCTGTGTATTTCTTTTGGATTTGTCCTCCTTTCCTGTGGTAAGGCTTTTTATTTATAGTAATCTGGAATATCCTGCAGTCTCTGGAATTTTTCAGGGAGGACTCACCCCTCCTAATGCTGTCTGCACCCATGATGTGATCCATGCAGTGTCTATCAGAGGTGATGAGTCAAGACTTCGGGGTTAACCCCCACTGGAATGTTAAATGGAACTCTCTGGGTTTGCTGGCAAGGGGCTGCTGATGGGGTGTTTGTGCTGCTCATGCAGCCCAGGACCAAGGCTGGCCTTGAGCCTGAGCTTGTGTGCATCTTTTTCCATGTGCTCTTGGCAAATCCTGCTCATGTCCATGAGGTTTCAGAGAGGGATCAGGGACTGCTGTGGATGTGGTCCCATGGGCAGAGTTGTTAAAGGGATCCAAAAACCATACAGGAATGAAATCACTGCTCTGGAAGCCCATGACAAATGGAAAAAGTCATCAAAGTCTTTGCCTACCCCATTATTGTTCCATTTTCCTCTGAGAGAATCTCAAGGATAGATGGTGGGAATCCAGATCAGGACAACTGTGTGTTGTTTGTCAAAGGCAAACCAAAGATCACTCTCAACCTAGGGAAAATTTTTATAAGACTTCCCAAGGCTCTGTGAGTTCTGTAGTTCCCCTGCTGGGGAATCAAAGCCACAAAGGTATTTTTTTCAGTTTAATAGAGAGAGCGTGACATGAGCAATGCAGTTTGATGTGCTAGGAGGAAGGAATGTGCCTGTGAAAGCAAATGTCATGGGGGGGGAAGCAGAGACATCCTGCCTCAGGCTGGGGATGGACAACATCAATGGAAAACCATGGGGCACCTCTTTAGTGCTCTGGAGTAAAAAAACGCAAGATGCTTTTTATTCCCAGTCATTTGGATGAACCCTAACATTACCCAGCTGTGATGAATTCCAGTTCACTTTATTATTCGACATCAAGCCCAAATATTGAGCTTCCTTTATATTATTTTTAATGCCCCTTAACTGTTGGAAACTTGTCTTTGAAGGGTGTGTAGATCCCCTATGCACAGGTTGCTGTGTTCCAGTAACTAGAGGAGAATTTAATTCCTTTAGTAAACAGGGATTTCACTTTATATTCTCTTAATCTTTGTCGAAGGGTGTGCCTTCCTGCAGGAATGGGAAATATGCAGCAATTGAGGAAACTATTTACATTCCATGTCAGCGATTAAAAGAACATAAAAACTTAAATAACCATAAAACTGCTAATACAGGCTTTGCTGAACATACCAAACTCTCTTGTACCTGTAATAAAGTCAGATTTAGAAGATTGTAAGATGCAATCTCCACCTCTTTTAGAAGCAGGACAGGAAAGTGCAATAAATTACCTCTGTGGGCGTCTGTCTGACTGCATGGATTTGGAGATGTTGAGATCTGCTCCTTAAGAAATACATTTATCAATGATTATTTTTCAGTTGGGGCAAATTGGGATTATTTTTTTAGTTTGGTAGGGTGTCCAGCTGAAGATTTGCATTGTGGAAGAGCTGTGTGGTGTTGACAACACAAGGTTCCTCATCCCAGCAAGAACTTGGAGGCAGTATTGTGGAATGGGACAATCAGCCTTGCCTGGGTTTGGCATTTGCAGCACACGAGGCAGTTCAAAGATCCCAAACCACAGGAAAAAAATTGGTCATAGTCTTGCAAAATCATTTTGCTCTTCTGAATTTCTGACTTTGATTTTCCTGTGGTCTGGGTGTTGTAAGTTCATGCAGAAGTTTTCTCAGCATGTGCATGTGCAGGTCAGTTTTTGTTTCTCTAAATCACACCAGGCACTGGTCTGCAGGACTGGGCTATGCTTTCCAGCCAGCCAGTCTCTGTGCTGGTCTGTGGAAGTTGTGGTTGTGCTTCTTCTGCCTGTAGTGCTGGTGTTGGGTTTGTTGTCACTGGCGCAGGAGGTGAGGGGGCACGAGCATCCTGCTGCTTCCAGGGGCTCTGCAGGGGCATGGAGTGTGAAATAATGCCTGGGAGAGAAATGAGAGCCTGCATTTCTGCAGAGCAAACATCTGATGGTCAGGCTGCACCTGTGGCCTCTGGACTCCAGGGTGGGAAAAGTTCATCAAAATCCTGGGGAAGGGAACAGTGTTCCCATCCCTGCTTCCTGGGAATCTCCAGGGATGCAGATGAGCCTCTGGTCCCTCTTTCTGATATTGGTGAGGAACATGGAGCTCAAATGCTCACATTGCTAGCATTGAGCCAATACTCACCTGCTGCAGGTAGGAGTGGAGAGAGAAATACAAACACCTTGTCTGGAGTAGAAGGTGGCAGCACACGAAGCTCTGAGATGTGGGCTGTTATCTTTTTGTGGTTTCGTGTAAAGCATTGGAGGATGATGGGGGTGGAGGTGCATGGGACCCCTAAATTACATAATTTCTGCATTGGGTCATGCAGAAAAAACCTGGATGTGATTTTCCATGGTTAGGAGGAACAGCTGCTTTGAGTAGTCTTGACATTAAACTCCATTTATTGAAAACCTTAGAGATTTTCCAAACCTTGAGTTATATTTCAAAACATGATTCAGATGCATTAAGCAACCCCAAGTGGGGAGCAACTTGTGAAAGCATCTGTTATCTGTGGAAATACTGAATGTCAGTTTGGTGTTTTCTGATATTCAGACTCATCAAAATGTGTTCATATGTACTGGGCAAGATGTTCTGAGTGACTTCTGGAAGAGTTACTGGTACCTGACTTGGCAGCCTGGGGTTTGAAATCTCAATGGCTTGCAGCTGTTGAGATTAATTTTGTGGATATTCATTAAATACTTCAGTGATTAATTTCCAGGCACTGCCCATTTGTAATTGCAACCCCAAAATTATTTGTGGTGGATTCAATTTGTCACAGGCAGAAAACCTGCGAGCAAGCTCATGTTGCAAGTACATTCCTTACCATGATTTAGCTGCAAAAGATGATTGCACTCTTGAGAACCTTCAGCTCTGTAGTACCTTAAATGTTTTAGAAACACTTGTCATATGGAGAGATTTCCAGAATCAGCAAAGCATTCATCAGCTGCAAAATAAACCACTTTTTGGAGCAGCTGACCGGGCCGGGGTGCATTACATCAGTAATACTGATGCTCTGCTGATGTACAAGGGACAGTAATGTATGCACTGAGAAATCCCTTGAAAGTTGATTGCAGCATGTGGGTCTTAGAGGGAAGCAGTTCACAGCTGTGTCAGCGAAACTGAGCCCCTGTAAGATTAAATCTGAGCTGGAGAGTGGAACAGTCTGTGGCTACTGGCTGTTTGTCTGTGACTGGGAACGTTTTGCACTCTGTCAGGGCTAGGTCTGTACACAGTAGAGCTCTTAAGTGTTCTTTTAACTTTAAACATGTGAACCATCCAGGTAAAGCCAGCGGAATTAGTGATTTTCAAAGTTCATGTCATGCTTACACGATCTGCTGACAAAGGTTATGATTATGAATGCCAGAGAAATGTAACTCTGAACAGATGCTGGGGAACTTTCCTAGTGCTGACTCCAGTGTGTACCTGAGGCTGGGGATATCGCAGAAGGATAAAATCTGAGGTAGGTTGAGGGCACATGAGGAGGGATGGCTTTGCTCCTGAGGACATCAGGAACATCCCAGGTGTGTCCTGGACAGTTTTCTTCTGCCAGGATCTCATTGTCCTTCCCTTGCAGAGGGAACAGTAAGGGTGACATCAGTGTGGTTGTGGCTGGTGAGCCACTGGTAGTGTCCATCGGAGCATGGAAATGGAAAGAAAAAGCTGGAATATTTGAGAGGAGCTGAGTTCTCTCTTCATTTCCTCATCATTTTATGCTCCTTTTCTTCAGGTTTATAGCCCAGCCTTAACAAAGCAATATAAAAAAGGCAATATATGAGGTTACATTGCTGCCTTTTATTCCCTCTGTAAAAATTCTTCAATTTTATCAGGACACAAAATCCACCTCAGGCCATGGTATAAGCCTCCATCTTATCCTATAAAAATCCCTTAGGATCCCAGAGATCTCCAGAGGTTTAGGTCACCTCTGACTAAAGTGACATTTCCCACTCCTTCATGGAGACACAGTACCCAGGATGGGTTGGGATGTAATGGCCCAATATTGGAGGTCACTCTGAAAGCTTTTCCCCAGGATTAGGGAGGCTCCAGCAGAATTCCCTGGGCTGGAAATCAGGCAGTAGCCACCTTCATGCACAGACCTGATGTGACCACTTCCAGAGAGGCTTCAGAGTTCAGCCATATTTGATTTTCTCTTTTGGTTAAAAGAAAAGAAGTAGTTCTCTCCACTTTTCTGCCTGACCTCTCTGAATGGGAGCACTGATTGGTGTGCAAGTGACATTGGAGCTGGATTAATTTAGCAGGGAAACAACCCATTCCCAGTGCCAAGGAAAATAGCTGACAGGATTTGGTAATGAACTGACATGCTTCCATAGAATCAATGGCTTGAAATGTGGAGAGAGAAACAAATCCAAACAAACAAACCCTAAACAGAGAGCTGGGACCTGTCAGAATATACTTGCTATTATAATTCTGTGCTGTGTCTTAGCCAAAAAAACTGTGACCTCAGCCTGGTTTATCTGCAAGTGCTGGAGCTGGCAGCTGTACTGCAGCATTTCAGCCTGAGCTGACAGTTGGGATTTCACTATCATTGAAGTAAAAAGTTTCACTTTGCTGGAAGGAACAGTTTTTCCCCTTCTGCAATGCCACCAGTCAGATGGTCAAAACCACCCCAAAATATGGCAATTCAGCTCCCAAACCTGCAGCAAAAATGGGATCAGTCAGTGGCTCTAAGGGTACAGGTATTTCCCACAGGTTTGTGGTATAAAAATGAAATATTTAGCATGGGCATTGAGGAACAGGAGTTTGTTCTACGATTTCTAGCAATGGTAGTTGAGGTTGTGTGGTCAGGGCCACCTCTGGCTGTGTCATTTTGGAGTTAAAGGTTTCAGACCCATCGGGAGAGAAACTGCTGCTTCCTTGGTCTGTTTTTTGTCTTCTCAGAATCAGAGAATCATAGAAAATCTTGGGTTGAAAGGGACCTTAAAGATCACCTAGTTCCAACCCCCATGAACATCAGGAGTTCCCCATAAGGAGTTCCAACTCCCCACATGAATACCCCAAAAGAAAGGAACAGTGAAAGAACATATTTATATGCTGATATGCTGGAAGGAAAGAGGACAAAAAGACTCAGCAATACAAATTCTGAGACATTTTTTGTGGCTGTCATAAAGTCTATCAAGGGCAACCTTCTCTTCCTATGCCCACAAAACAGCAGGATAAAGGGGCTGTGCCAAATTCCCTGGAGGGAAGAGAGGGCTGTGTCCTACTGACATCCCAAACCCTGGTTTTGGGGGCATGCTTGAGGTCAGTGGCAGTCAGTGCTGCTCTGTCCCCACTCTGCAGCCTGAGCATGAGGGAAGGACTGAGGGATCAAACCCTTTTCTCTGGGAAAACTAAGATGAGGGAGGTTTCACACCTGTGAAACAAAACACACCTGTGTTCTGCAGTGCTACAGAGCCCGTTCTCACAGCAAACACAATCGGTCTGATGGGTGGGACAGGTGCTGGTTTCTCTTCACCAGTGTTTGCCCAAGTTTCCACAGTGTCATCAGCTGGCAGCTTTGAGCCAAGAGCAATCCTGAGCTGTCCCTTCCAAATAAAGCTAGAACAATAATAGGCCAAATGTTAATAAATTTAACACAGAATTAGCCTGCTTTAGGTTCCACTCTCTGAATATATTACAGCAGTAGACTCCAATATTTTCTGAGCTGTGTCTTAGCCTCTCTTTGCAGTGCAGAATGTGAGGTTTTCAGCACTTCTCTTTGCCGTGGCTCGGCAGAGAGGTCGGGAGGAGAGCTGGCTGTGGGGAAAGAGCAGGAATGTTGTTCCCTCCCTGTGCGGGCGGCTGAGCTCAGCCCCAGCGCCGTGACAACAAGCACACGGCAGTGTGCAATCCTCTAGGAGAGAAAACCCATGACTGGGGGGGAGAGACAGGAGATAAAAACCTTCTGGAAACCTCGTAATCTCCTGCTGATAGTGCAGCCCACGTGGCGAGGAGTGCTGCGTGTCCCAGGTCATTGTGCAGGTTGGCAGGAAAAGGATGGGAGCGTCCAGCTGGAGCCAGGCAAAGCTCCCGAGGGTTCCTCACGTGGTTTTTCTATCTGCTCCTTGGGCAGGTTTCAGAATCCTCGTGCTTGTTGGGCTTTTTGTTCTTTAGATTTGTTTCTGACAGGAGTGAGCAGCGTCTCAAAGCAGTGACTGGGGAGTGCTGAGCTCTGCTCTGCGGCCTCAGTGCCCCAGCGCTGCCCGGGGTGTTTGAGCTCCTCCTCACAACACCTGTGAAGAGACCAGCCCAGGCCCAAGAGGATTCTCCTGATATCTCTTTTGGATAGTGTTCTCTGGCTTCAAAAACACAGGGAGGGTTCAAATTAAGTTTTCAAATCACAGTGGAGGGTGGGCAGGCCCTGGCACAGATTCCCAGAGCAGTTGTGGCTGCCCCTGGATCCCTGGCAGTGCCCAAGGCCAGGTTGGACACTGGGGCTGGAGCAGCCTGGGACAGTGGAAGGGGTCCCTGCCCAGGGGGTGGAATGAGGTGATCTTTAAGGTCCCTTCCAACCTAAACCATTCCATGATTTTATGATTTGTGGAAACATCCCTTCCCTGTGTTTGCCCCCTGGGATTTTAGCTGGGGGTTGGATGTAGCAGAAGGGAGATAACAGGAGCAGGAGGAGGTGGATCTGGTAATGTGTGTCCATGTCAGAACAAACTGGGAAGAGATATCACAACAGAAAAAAATTTCTAAAAGTAAGATGCAAGATTTAAGATTCTTTTTCTCATGTCTCTCATTCTAATACTTTGGATTTGTGTCCTCAAGTATTTTCTGCTTTGTCATAAGTTTAAAAAAAAACCCAAACAAACAAAAAAAAACCCCAAAATACCAACCTGATAATAATGTCACAGTTATGCTTAAATCCTAAGATTTAGCAGCTTTTCCATGCTGTGGTCATGGAGTTTAGGTAAAATTCTTCCCCTTGCATCTGCCCCACGTGGTTTGTGTTTTGAGGTCCTGGGATATAGTTCTTCTAAGGCTACATCCCTGTAGCCTTAAAAGAACAAATTTGTATCACAAACTGAGTGTAGGGACTTTTTTAAGGGCTAAGGAGACTCTGGTCATGCTGTTCTCATGAAGAGTTCATACCTCAGTTTCCTTTAAAGATCTCAGTCATAAAGATCTCAGGAACTGAGTGCAGGAACTTTCACATAAATGTTCATCAAACATGTATCTATTTTTTTTTTTCTTTCTTCCTTCTTTCATTTTTTTCTTCTTTATTTTCTCTTTTTCCCCCCTTTTCCAAGCTGCCTTGCAAGGGATTTCCAGGTGTGTATGAATTTCCATAGGCACAGTAGGGCAGCCTTCAGCATTTCAAGTGTTTCTTTCCTGCCAGGGCTGCAGGGAAGGTGGCCAATGTGCACAGACCCCTCTCTAAAAACATTGGGGTCCTCCTCTGCCACAAAATCCATGGAAAGAGGAGGGAAAGCAGGGGAAGGGAGTGAATGTGTGTCCACAGCAGAGTGTGATTCCTGGATGTTTCTCTGGGCAGGATCCGATTCAACATCCCTGATGTAACGGCTCCTTTTCCATGCGTGACTCAGGCTGCAGGCATGTCTGCAGAGCTGCTGCTGCAACAGCTGCCTCTCTGCACCTCCTTAGGGGGTTTGCCTCTGCAAAAAAATACTAAAAAGGTTAAGGAAAAGATAGAATAAGAATTTTTTAAAAAATAAATAAATAGGGAGGAAAGAAAAAGGCAGGTGAAAGGTATTTGAGGACAGGATTTTCCTGTGTATGGGGCTGAAATCAGAGGAGAAGCAGACACTCTGCTGGACGCTGAATTTGAGACTCTTTCCAGAAAATGTCAGTTCCTTTCCAAGTGACAGAGCAGTTTCTCAAGGCTCCAAGGATGGCAGAAAGTGCTGCTGGAGGAATCCAAACCCATCCCTGCCTGCAGAGCGTGCGTGTCCAGAAGGAGCTCTGTCCTGTCCCAGCCAACCCACCTCCCACCACCCCGCAGGGAAGGAGGGATCCCCACATTTATTCATCTCATTTCCTCCCAGCAGAGCCTCGGGGATGAATTTGTTCACATTCTGAGAGCCTCGAGGATGAATTTGCTCACATTTTGAAGATGAAAAGCAGCGAGGTTGCGATATCAGCCAAGAGGGCTGATGCAAAAAGCAGAGTCTATATGAAAAGTGGGGAGGAAATACATATATGGAAACATAAGCTTGGCAAGAGGGTACCTTTTTCCCCCCCTTCTTTGATGTCTGGCCTCAGTAATCCAGACAGATTCCTTCAAGAAATGGGTCCAATTTATTCCTGTGCTTTTATCTTGCTACCTGCTCCTCATTCATTTGAAGTGGCTGTGAAAAGCCCGAGTGCCTGGCTGTGTGAGGAAGTGTGCCTTTTGTAGGAATAAGGAAATTTGAGAACACTGGAATGATCCCCTAGAATGGGACTATTCCTGGCAATTTGTGCTTCCCTGTCCTCCCGGGAGGGGAGCAGAGCTTGCCTGGGTCTTCATCTGCCCCACAGATTTGCAGTCTCTCCAGGAAAAGCAGTGTCCTCTTCCCATCTGATGCTCTTCCTTTCCCTAAGGGAAACAAGAGTTATGTTCAGTTACAGCCTCAGTTAGGGTTCAGTTTCAATGCAGTCTTTCTCAGGTTACATATTTTATCAGCCCAACATATTCTGTTACAGATTATGTATTAAAAGGTCATGTTTTATACAGTTTTTTCCTGTGAAAAGAAAGAATAAGAAAATATATCTCCTGTGCTCTGATAATAAAACACGTAAACTTTTGGCTTTAGAAAAGCTGCATGTGACATTTAAGAATAAAAAAGCAAGCTCCATCACCAAATTAATCAGGAATACTTGCATACAGCCCACTCTGACTTCAGGGGAATGGCTTCTCATTCAAATCAGAAATGAATTTGATACATTTGAATGTTAGTTTTACTCTAGATATTAGATAAAGAAAAAAAAATACACAACTGGATGGGAATTAGGAAATGGAAGTAGAAATATTTTTACAACTTATCCTAAAATCCATGGAAATGATAGTTTTCTCTGCATTACACACAGCCCGTCAAATGCAGCCTAGGATCTGTCAGCTGTGCCTTGTGCTGACGTGGTTTGCAGACAACTTCTGCCTTTTCTCCTCAGCACTGGGCCTGGCTTGCACTTTGTGCCCTCCATCCCTCTCCCCCTCCCAAGCCATTGGTGAAGCAAACTCCACATTCCCCCAGCCCCCTCCCAAACCCATTTATTCCTGTTCTAATTGAACACCGAGGCAGTAAATGCCTTATCAGTTTTGAAACAGCGGGCTGCGTAATTCCAAGCAGATGTCTCCCTCTCCTCAATCACAACATCAGTTATGTCTTGGTCAGTCTTGATTAGCTGATTCTTACATAATGAGGAGCTGAAGTTAATGGCCACTTCTCTGTGGGCTGAGCATGCTGAAAAGAGCAGCTTTGCCCCTGGAGAACAAGAGGCTGATGAGGCAGTGAAATCAAGCTCAATGGAATGAGGCTGCATTATGAGTCATTAGGAGGGATGAGGCTCTGGTAACAGATGAAACATCTCTGATGGAGACCAGTTGTAAAAGCACAACTCGGTGCTTAATAAATGTGTTGGGGTGACTCAGAAATCCAGCGGCCACATTTGTCTCTCGGCAGTGTTTCCTGTGCTGGATGTGTCTCCTGGCTGGCTCTGGGCTTTGAAAGGGACACCCTCACTGCATGAAAGATGACTCTGCCATAAATATGAAAATGAGAGTGGTCAGAGCCTTTGCATTTGGCTGAAAAATGGGCAAATCTCCCATAAAAGTGCCTGTTAGGTGTAGTATAATTTGACTAGATTTAAAACTCATCTAGTTGAAGATGGGGTTGTTGGAAGCTACAACAGTTTAACAAGTTCCACAGACCCCTTTAATAGCTTTTAGTTGGACAAATAAAAAATCTAACCTAGGGAAAAGCAGGGATTCCTGCTACACGAGGAATGAAAAATTGAATGTATCTCTTACCCCCACAAAAGCAGAATAAAAAAAAAAACCAAATACAAATAAATAATATCACATTATTAGATGGCTGATAGTGTTGAGGTAGCATAAAACACATCAGTGATTGCAACATAAACGCTTCTAAAACAAAAATATTTGGGGAGGAGAGGAGGGGGTGTGCTAGATTTAATTGTTTTATTAGAAAAGTGGGTAGTTATTAGTGTCTTCTGAAAACAAAGCAGTCAGGAGCAAGTAGCTGCTGTTTTCACTTGCTTCTGAGTTGGATTAATACAGTCTTTGTTCATAGAGGAGATGCATCATCATTAAAATCTTCCTCACTTTATTTTGTGGATGCAAATTGTGGCAAATTAATATCTTTCTAAAGGATTCTGTGGATAATGTTCAAGCAGGGCAGGTATTTGACTTCCTTTGAGCTGGTGATTTGATATGACAACCTTTTTAAAAGGAAAACAAAGCCAGTTCTTGTTAAGATGTTTTTATTTGGTAGCACCTGTTTGACCTTGTTAAATAATAAGTGCTGTTATTTTCTGAAGAATATGGATTTTTACACTAATTTAGAGGAATATCCATCAAAATACTGTAGTAGGTCCTTGGGAAGAGTTGTGGATGCCTCAGGTGGGTTGACGTTGATGAAGTTTGCCCAACCTGTCCTGCAAGAAACCAAAATTTTCCCTGAGTTTAGCAACTCCTGGAAGAAAAATGCTCAGCATTGTCCAGGCAGAATCAGAGGAAGTGTTTTATTTCAGATTTTCATGGCACAGCTGGCATTGTTGTGCACCAAAACCTCTGAGAGAAAAGACTTGAACCTTACTTTTCTTCCAGTGCCACCATCCCAGGGCCCCAGGGGCAGCATCTGTGTTCCCCCCAGAGAGCCCCAAGGTCTTGGGGGCCAGCACTGAGTCACCAGCAGCAAGAAAGAGCCAGCAGCAAATGTATATTTTTTATAAGTAATGAATTCACTTAGTAGGAAAGGGCAGGGTAGAGAATGAATTGTTTAACAGATTAATGTGAATGTTTTTTATATTTTATAAACCTCTTAATTCCCTGGTGTGCTGAGCCAGGTTTTGTTTATGTACATGGAAACACGAAATCTTTTCCAGCCCCTGTGCAAATAACACAGAATTGGACTTCATTACATTGGCTAATTTAACAAGTCCTGGGAGGCTTTTTGTTCCTGGGGAATCGAGGAGGAGCCACGAGCCCAGAAGTGCTGCACCAGCACAATCTCTTGGAATGAAATAATCTGCCTTTGCTTTCGGGGCTCTCCAGGAAGGCTTTGCCTCTGGGGCCTGAGCTCAAAGGTTTGGGGCAAAATCCAACTTTGCTCTGGGCTACCTGAGCAGGCAGGAGCCCTGATGGGAATCCCCAGCCCAGTTCCTGCTGCAGCAGACTCTGATATTGGTTCCTCAACAAAGAGTTGAAAGCATCTAGTTTTAGTGAGGCTCTGAGCTTTAATGAAGGAGATCTTATCTTTGTAAGGAAAAGCATTAAAATTCTAAGACTGGGAATTTATTTCTCTCTCATAACTAGTGGATAATCATGGTGCTGAGAAGCAGGGCATTTAAAACTGCTGATATTATTGCTGCTGTGCCAGTTAAACAGAACTAATGCAAGCATTGCATAAATATTTTAATAGCTTTTTACTGTATTTCTTTAGAAAATGTTTAAAGAGCCACCTAATGTCAGACAGAGATACTTCCTGAGTAAACCCTTGTTAATTCTCTTTTAATGGCTTTATTAACATTGTGTAATTGAATATTGATACATTTAGCAGCCCTTTAAGCATCCTGTTTTATTGAGGTGTTGCACTCACATATTGATAAGTAGCACAATGTTAGAGCACTGATTAATTACATCTTTGCTTAGTTCTCCTTGAACTGGTTCAACATGAAAGATGAAACATAGGTACAGGGAGCTGTCATTTTTATCAGCTTGATGTATTTTATATGCATAGTTTGTACCACTTAATTGAGCTTCATTTTGATTCCCAGTCTGCCCAGTTAGTACGAGTATGATCACACTGACAGAGATAGGGGAGTCTAAATATTTTACTCTGTGAAATGTTCTGTCTTTTATCTCTCCTCTTATGAATAATTTACTTGTTGGTACAGCTTCAGAAGTGAATCCTGTTCTGCACAAACATATATATATCTTACTGGGAGAAGCAAGAATTACAGTGATATTAGCCTTCTCCTTGGAAACTCTCCTCACAATATCAGAAATCTGCAGAGGAGGATGCCTTGCCATGTGTGCCTGGTCTTAATTGCAGTGGTTTTTCTGCTTTCTTTCCATCAGAATCTCTGGCATTACCATTCATATTTAATCATAGCATGGCAGCTTTACTCATCTCCAGCGTTCCCCTTTGCTTCTTTATGCATATTTTTTACACAGTTCAAGCAGGGTGAAAATTTATCCAAGAGCAGAGGGAGCATGGAAGATCATGTAGTGTCTGCAAACCACATCTCCAGGGCTTTTGCCAGTGCTGGAATTTGCATATGAGCTGAGGTGAATTTTCTACATCTTCCGATGTTTATTCGTAACCTATCATTAAGACAATCAGAAAGGAAAAAAAATCTCTTTTTTTGTTGGCTTCCATAGAATCCTCTTATTAGAGGTTGTAGCATGGTGTGGTCAGGCTGTGCTCCCAGGGGACAGGGACAGGATGAGAGGAAATGGCCTCAAGCTGTGCCAGAGCAGAGGTTCAGTTTGGACATCAGGAGGGATTTCTCCATGGAAAGGGTGATTTGACATTGGAAGGGGCTGCCCAGAGAGGTGTCCAAGGAACACCTGGATGTGATGGCAGAGAAAAGAGGCTGGGATAAGACATACACACATTGAAATCTTCTATAGAAAATCTTCCTTGCCCAGCAGGGTTGCACAGGAGCTGCTGCAAATGAAAACAGAGTGATTGTGGTGCACCCTGGAAGTCAGGAGGTCACATATGCACCCAGCTAGATGCTGAAACCTGTTCTGGTTTTCACTCCTGGAGAGATTCTGAGATCAGAATTTATCAGGAAGGGATTATTGGAATGCAGAGATAAGGAAAAATTAAGATAATTTCTCAGTCTGAGCGAAAGATGAATGTCATAGATGTGATTGACAGTACTGATAGGGCTAAAACAGTATTCCTTTAACCCTGGAAGCTGCACACTAGGTATGAGGTTGAGTGCCCAGCTGGGATTGCAAGAGAAGGTTGGGAAATTGTCTTCCCCTTCAGGAAATTAAGTCAGGAAAGAAGCATAAGGAAACAGCTATGATATGATCATTCCTGACTAAAAATTGTCCAGCAGGAATAGGTTGGATCATGGGGATACTTTGCTCATTTAAGATCCTCTTAATTTGCAAAGCTGTGTTAATGTCAGTGATGAGCAATTGTGGCTTCTCCATATCAAGATTTTTCTGTTCCCTAAATAAAAAAGATGTTTTGGGAGAAGAATAAGCAGGGAGGAAGACAACAAGTGGAAATGGGAGAGACCAAATTGATCACAGGAGAGATCTTTTGCTTACAGAACTTGTGGTAACAGGAAAATAGGTCATAAAAGAGAAGCAAAATGAAGCCACTTGTGTTCTTCATTCCTGACAAAATTTCCTAAAGGGAAATTTAGGATGGGACAGCCACAGCTTCTCTGGGCAACCTGTGCCAGGGCCTCCCCACCCTCACTGGGAGGAATTTATTTCTCATCTCTGATTTAGACCTACCCTCTTTCAGTGGCAAATGAACAAAGATTTGTTGAAAATGGGCAATGGTCTTGGGTTGAAATTTGGTCAGGGAAAAATTAGGCAACTTGAGTCTTAGAAAGAGGTTTAGAATGTGATTTAAGTTTAAAATTAGCCCACTTTGGAGCTTGGGTACCTTTGTGCTTTTTATCAGCTCTGTGTGTGTTTGGTTCTGAGGGGAATGGGAACTGCACCCAGACATGCTTAGAGAAGAACTAATGTTCTATATTCAGATATTTTAGTGAAAGTCAATTCTCATTTATTTCCATGTATTGCGCTTGTCATTGCATGAATCATTGCAAAAGATATGGAGAGGAGAATAAAAAAAAAAGTTAAATTGGGAAGGCCTAGTATTTTTTATACATTGCCAGTTATGACATTTAATCTTAATTGTGTCTGAATTTGACTGATTTTCCAATTGCCGGAGTTTAGCAAGAGTTATGTTGTTGCTAGGACACAGAGACTCTGTGTGATACAACTGTCATCAACCTATAAGAATTATTTTAAAGACTGAATCTTAGATTTACGCTCACAAGTACATTTTGAGCAGTGATATCCTAATGCAGAAGGACCACTACATCCTTATTCTGAAAGAAACTCATCGAGCAGTGATTAAGAAATATTTCATTTTTTAATCTCTCTGTGGAAAAACTGGAAAGAGGAGCATGTCCACCCTTGTGGTCATTTCCTGTGGTTCCTTAGTCATGGTTTGTTTGGCCTTTTCATGTTCTCAGTGGTGAATTTGGTCTGGTTTGGTTTTATTCTATCCCATGAGATGTCCCAGCCCTGTCCATTTCTCCCGCTGGTTTCCTTCCTCCTTGTGAAAATGAATCATTTCTTTTGGGGCACAGTCAAAGCTCCTGGGCTGCATCCCCTCCAAGGCCTCCTGTTATTATCATGGCTTTGGGGAATTCAGTGTTTGTGCTCCTTGAACCATCCACATAGCAATTCCAACTCCTAATTCCACAATGCTGACTTCCCAGGCCAACCTCTGGGATGTTTTTATGGGAAGATTTGAGGCTGTGGGGTTTACGAATCAACTGAGTGCCTTTAGCAGCAGCAGCTCCTTCATTTCTGACCCTCTCAGCCCTAAAAGTGCAGCAGAATTTCTGTCACAATATAGAGTAAGAGCTGTGAGGCCCTTGCTGAGTGTGATCCATGTCCCTAAAGCCACCAAAGCTCTGCAGGTGGCTTAGATGGAGAATTGCTTCCTCTGAAAGTAGTAAATGAACCTCTCCAGTGCTAATTGGGTTGAGCTATTTCAAACTGTGAGCCAGCTCTTACAGCAGGTCACAGCTCTGGGTACAATGCAAGGATCAAAATGTTGTCCTGGGTGACCTGAAAGGTCCTTTTTTTAATCCTGAGAGATAACTAGCATGGAAATGGACTCATTAGGACTCAGCTGTTAGTTAGGAATCTTCCAAATTATGGCCATGTTTGGGTCCCAGTGAGTTCACACCACCCCACAGGATCCACTCAGTCACATTTATTATCAATCCACGGTCAGGAAATCTGTGGGATGGCAGGAGTGGAGCTGGGAAATCCTTTGGTTTCTTACTCTTCTGTTCTGAAGACAGAGACATTTCTGGATAAAGCCACTAGAATGTTTTATTTTTAATTCTGAGAAAGTTCTTTGCAGGAAAACATTGTAATTTTTTTTGTGAAGGGTTGTAAAGACTGTCATAACAAAAATGGGATGGCTGGACAAAACCCTCAAGCTAACAAATTATTCAAAGTGCAGGGTATGGGGCTCCAAAATAATCATCAGCTTGAACTCAGGATGGAATTATTAAGGTTGGAAAGTCCTCCAAGATCATCAAGTCCAACCATTAAAGCCACCTCTAACTCATGTCCCCAAGCACACAAATAACAGATCCATTCAGACCGCGCTAAAACATTTGATTTCCCAACTTCATAGAGAATGTTATTTTTATAACTAAAACTTTAACTGAATATCAACTTTTTTTTTTGGTTGGAACTTAATATTTTAGCATAGGGACGTGGTGCAAGGCCGAGGCCACTGCAGTGTGAGATGAGCACAGTTGGAATGTGATTCATCTCCTGAGTTCATGATAAACTGAAAGAAGTTTGAAATTTATGAGAGCAAAAGACAATGAGTATTTTACTAGGGTCATTTAGGACTGTCATTTGCATGAAATTAAAGATGGTCCCTTATAAATTTATGTATGATGTTCTGACAATCCACATCATTTTGGAGACAGAGATTTAGAGGGTGATACTGAAATAACATTTGGTTGATATATTGCTAGATCAAAGTCTGTTGATATTAATATGAAATTTCAGTTTTCTTTATCTTTTACAAGGAAATTTTTTTTTTTTTTTTTTGCCCTGGAGGAGTCTCCAGTAATCAGTGGTTCAGCAGGATTTTAACAGGCCCAAAGAAGGGTAGAACCCTCTTTTCACTCACTTTGCTGATGGATGTCTTTTAATATTTTCTCCAACAGGGCATTTTTGAGGTGAGAATTCAGTGCAGGCAATAAGAAAGCTCCTTTTTCCAATGTGGAAGCTCAGCATGGCCCCAACCTGATATTTCATGGTGTCCAGAGAATCTCTTGTGCTTTGAGGGTGGAATGGGATGTAGGTCAGATACAAATTCAGGTGCCATGGAAAAATGTAAGCAGGAATGTTGTAGACCAGAAAAATAGGAATGGACGATGTTCTGCTAAAGAAATGTGCTCATGTTATCACCCTTGGCTAACAATACTGACTTAGTTTGGGCTTGGATTAATTGCTACAAATTGTGGGGGTTTGTGCTCACCAGAAAGTCCTTCACTATTGCATTTATTTATTAAATACAGCTGACATCATGCAGCTGCCAGCACCTTTTTAAAAAAAAAATAAAAATTTCCATCCTCCCACCTCTTCTGTGTTTTAATGTATGCATCAGCTTGCCAGGATATCAGATTATGTTCTCCAAGTGTCTGTGGCCACTGACCTGGTCGTATCTGATGATTTTGCATCCTGACCTGGTCAGCAAAATGTGTTCCAGGCCTCCAGTTTCACTCCTTATCTCTATAGTTACAGAATGTGTCTCTAATGAATCATTTCCAGAACATCTGGATGGCTGTGGATAATGATATCCAACTGGAATTTATCTGGTGCTTAATTTAGGATTAATATTTTATCTATATGGTCCTGGAATCACATTATGGTTTGAGTTAGAAGAGACTCTAAAGCTCATCTCATCCCTCTGCCAAGGGCCCAGACCAGAGCAGGCTGCTCATGTGTAGAAATGTTGTTTCAGTGAAATCCTCTTTATTTACAAAATACCTGTTTATCCTGATAGAAACAGAGAATTTCCTCTGTAAAACAGAGGTGGGTGAATGAGTACAAATATCTCCAGATAATTTGGCCATCCAGGTGTTCCTAGCTGTGAAATCTGCTGTTGATGGAGGGTTCTGAGACAGTGGCAGTACCTTTGATCTCTCCTGCTTCTCCTCCTATGGCCCAGCAGAGTTCTGAATGTTTTGGGATTATTATGAAGTTCTGGGAATTTCATAACCTCAGATGGATGGAGGAATGAACATTTACTATCAGATGATTCGTTCTACTCCCACACTCTTGTGATACTTTTGCAAACTATTTATGTCAGGAGATTTCATCCAGCAATACCATAATTTGGTCATTTGGGGATGGAAATACAAAGATCAGAGACCTAGAATATTGGGTGAGTTTTTGTGACCAATTTAACTGATGATTAAACTCCATTAAAACAAAGTTGCAATCCATTTTTAATATGTAGGAAGGGTCTTACATGCTGGATAGAAAATATTCTTTTCTCAGGTGCAAATTATCTATAGATGGTGCTTTAAAAATACTTTCAATATTAATATTTTGGGGTTGTAACTTGGCTTGAACTTAACTTTTCAGATTATCTTTTAAAATCTCATGTATTATGAGCAAACACAGATACACACAACCTGATTGACATTCCAGTACGGTTTAGTAAGTGATGTTAACACAGGAAGATATAACAGAATAATCATTAATTTATTTTTATGTCCATGCAAGCCCTGTGTAGTGCAGTGATGGATTTCTTCAGGGAGAAAATATCTTTGACCATAGTGTTGGACTAGGTCCCTGCAATCTGTCCAAGTCAAGCTTTCAATATAATTTTCAAGCGTGTTTCTTTGAAGAAAGTATTTGACCTAGTAAACCATCATATTTCACTGTCACAATTATGATTCCCTTGGGAATTAGCCATGTTTATCCAATTTCACATGTTTTGTTGTGCTATTCCTCACTGTTGGGAAGCTGATGCTTTGGAAATGCAGTTCTGAAAGGAAATTATGTGACCTTGAAGGACAGACCTGCAGTTTATATCTACTTGCTCTTTTTCCAGTTTATCTCTACCTGTTTCTTTCTCCAGTTTATATTTACCTGCTTTTTCCCTGGCTTCTATTTACCAGTTCTTCCCCCAGTTTATATTTACCTGCTTTTCTCCCAGTTTCTCTCTCCATGCTCTTTCCCCAGTTTATATTTACCAGTTCTTTCCCCAGTTTGTAGCCAACTGCTCTTTCTACAGTTTATATTTACATATTTCTATGCCATTTTTATTTACCTGCTCTTCCTCCAGTTTATCTCTACCTGTTTCTTTCTCCAGTTTATATTTACCTGATTTTTCCCCAGTTTATATCTAGCAGCTCTTTCCCCAGTTTATATTTATATGTTTCTTTCCCCAGTTTATATTTACCTGCTCTTCCTCCAGTTTACATCTACCTGTGTCTTTCCCCCAGTTTCTCTCTCTCTCCCTGCTCTTTCCCTAGTTTATATTTACCTGCTCTTCCTCCAGTTTATCTCTACCTGTTTCTTTCCCCAGTTTCAATTTACCTGCTTTTCCCCAGTTTATCTCTCTCTTCCTGTTTTCCCCAGTTTATATTTACCAGTTCTTTCCCCAGTTTAAATTTACCTGCTTTGCCCCAGTTTCTCTCTCCATGCTCTTCCTCCAGAGGCCCCTGCCAGGGCTCCCCAAGTGAGCTGGTGAATTGCCCTTAATGCAGGACAGTTCCTGGGGACAGAGTGGGGAACATGAGCCATGGACAGATGCTGGGCAGTAAATCAGAGCCTTGCAGGGATGCTGCTCCTTCTTTATGCCAGGGAATCTGTGATGACATCAGGGCGTGGAGTGCACAGCACTGCTGAAGGCACCTGGGGATATCAGCAAGGAGCCAGAGGGGGAGACTTCCATGAAGGCTTTGGAAACAGGGGCCTGATCTGAGTGACAGTTTTGTTGTGTATTAGGGAGATCCAGCAGTTGGAGGAGGTTGCCAGTCTGAAGTGGTTTGGTCACAGTGTTGGAATTTGTTCCTGTGGCTGAGCAGTTTGGGTGGCATCGCTGGGTTCCCAGGCAGGGGAAAAGGCTTGGAGGGAAACCCAGCTGGGAAACAACCAGCCCCAATCATCAGCTGTGAATTTCCTCGTTTGCCTGCAGAGAAAATGATTGGAGGTTAATAAATGGAGCCTTCAGGGGCTGGGCTGGGAGGGGTGTGGAATCCAGTAACACATTCTGGGCAAAGACAAACTCCCTCTGTAAAGTGGAGCTGAGAAACCTCCGAGTCTGCACAGGACAGCCTGTGTCATACCTGATCTGGGCAGGGAATTAAGAGTTGATCCTTTTAGGGACAGACAGGGAAGTCTTGACACTTGGGTGTCTTCCAGCAACTCTTACATCTGTGTGTGACTTGTTACACTGACTCTGAGATATCTTAATCTAAACTACATCAGCACCGGGCTGGTTTAGGTTTGTTTTTTTTAAAGGAAACTTGTTTCAGTGAGTAGGTCTGAAATACTGGGACAACAACAAAGTATTTGCCATTTATTAGCAAGCGTCACAGCTGAGCTTTATGCTGTAAAGGGCTTTTCTACAGAGGGAGCAAAACCCCAGCCTGGGCAGCAAAACTTCCCTTCTCTGCTCATGGAGTTTCAGAATTATTCCTCTTTCTCTGGGGATCACAAGGAATCAGTGACAGAATATAAAGGCTGTGCATGAGATTTTCCAGTACTGACCTACTTCTTCTCTCATTAAAACCACTCTGAGTTTTACCATTGACTTTTCAGGCAGAGTCAGGCCAATATTGTGTGCTAATGAAATTGCTTTCCAAAAAGCTTCTCCAGTAGTTGTGGCCAACTGTTCCAAGCCATGGGTCACAATAGGATTTCAAAAGCACTGAGGAGACCATGAGCATTGTGAAACACATTTCCTGACCTGGGTGGCTCAAATTTGCATCTCACAGGCTGTGGCAGGAAGGAGTAATCACACAGAGAGCCCTTTCTGGAAGGATCTGTTTGTGCATTTGTGGTCTCCTCTTTCAGGTCTCCCCCATCTTGTGGAGGAACCTGGCAGGAACACAGAGGGCTGAACTACCCCAATATGCAGCACAGGGGTTGCCTAAGACAGGTAGTATCAGGGATTTCACTGCTTTACTATTTCTATCCTGTGAGCTTTGAACATTTAGGATTTTTAAAATTTTTTTTCCTTCTAATTCTTTTGTGATTTGCTCCATAGTTTAGTGTTTGCACTATCTGGACACTCAGGAACCCAGAGAGCTCAGCCAGAGGAGCCCAGACAGGATGGAAAAGGATTTTCTTTGGGTTCAAGGCATACCCATGAGAAGGAGCTTTACCTGGGTCAGGTTTTCCCTCAAGTATCTGCAGGAAATGCTGAATAAGCATATCAGCCTAAATGGATGGAAGCCTGATTTTCCTCGTATTAACGGTAGGATCAGAGCCAGGGATTTGGTTTGGGGCTAAAGGAACTGCAGGATGTAAAGCCGAGACCAAAAGAAAAACAGGATTTTAAACTGTGTGCTTTAAAGTTAATGAATAGTTACACTGTCTGGAACACCGTGCAGGAAATAAAAACTCTGGGCTTTTTTCAACTCGTTATTTTGGGGGATTTTCGTTCTTTTTTTCCTTGCCCAATTTAGCAGTCAGAGACCTACAAAAGGAAGACCTGAGCATTCAGATAATTTGAGGGGATCAAATCTCTTTTTTTTCAAAGGAAAAAAATGTTATCTATCCAAAAAATCGTTGAGCTGAGGCTATGCAAGGCTGTGAAAGCAGAAGCATTGTGCCCTCCAGTGACAGGAGCTGCTACAGCAGCAGCAGTGACATTCCTGCAAGCTCCCGGGGGACTCCTCCACACGGGGATGCTCGGAAAGTTAATATGAATTAATCAAAAAAGAAGTTAATCCAGTCTAAGTGAAAATATCTACATTCCACTCTCACCACATTCCCTTCAGCAGATGCCTGCCTGCTTAATTTGCTCTTAATTTGCTGTAATCTCCCTACCCCTGGACATTCACAGAATTGTTTTTTTGCTTTTAGACTAAAACACACCAGAAAAGAATGCAATCTCCATATCTGTCAGGAGCTGCCACTTGTAATAATTTTATGTTCTTTGATGGGTCGTTAGTCTTGCTGGGACAAGGAGCTTTGTGGTGCCCAAGACCTTGATTTTGCAACTGGGTTCCCAGAAGCAAAGCCACTGGTTTGGGGCAGGAGGCTGGAATGAGGGTGCTCAGCATCCTGCCCTTTACTGAGCTGGAATCACTCCAAGGGCTGGGCCCTGGAAGGAAATGGGCTGAGTTGAGAAAGAGGAAAGAGAACCTGGAAGTGCCCAAGGCCAGGCTGGACAGGGCTTGGAGCAATATGGGATAGTGGAGGGTGTCCCTGCCCACGGCAGGGGTGGCACTGGATGACCTTTAAAGATCCCTTTCAACCCAAACAATTCTGGTTTTATTCTCTAATTGTATCTTCGTTTAGTTTTCCAGCTCTCATGTTGCCCTAAGGGCATCCCCGAAATGTGGGCAAGCCAAAGGTGAAGAGAAGTGTATTTCTATCAAAATATAATGATTGAAAACTGAGCCTTGTTCTTCTGCATGGAGAGGATAAAACCCCTGAGGTGACAGGTCAGAGCTGAACTCTCTTTTACTGTTTAAAGTGTGAGATTGATGCAAGGCTCCCCTACCCTCCTTTACTTGTGAAGAATTAACTTCACACAGAGAGAAAAAGAGAAACCCTCTGTGCCAGGCAGGGTCAGCTTGGACATCAGGAGGGATTTTTGCATGGAAAGGGTGATTTGGCAGGGGCTGCCAAGGGGGATTTGGAATCCCCATCCCTGGAGGTGCCCAAGGAAGGCCTGGAGGTGGCACTCAGTGTGCTCTGGGCTGGGGACAAGGTGGGCATTCAGCACAGGCTCAGCTTGGTGATCTTGGTGGTCCTTCCCCACTCCAATGATTCTGTGATCCCAAAACAAACAGCAACTTCTCCAAGAAGGAGAATGAAACAACAAAGCTGAACAAGAGGCAGCATCTTTGAGGAGTTGTCTTGTTGCTCTGGGTGATATGAGCAGGGGTTTGGGGGTTGATGAGCAGGAGTGGCACTGTCTGGCACTGCTGAGCAGCCCTGTTGCACACGAGGGCTGCCTGAAATGTGGGAAGAGGGAAATCCTTCCTCTCCAGTGAAGTGATCATATGGAGAACAGCTGTAATTGAATTAGAGCCTGATTTAATGAAATGCTATTAGAAGTGACACCGCCTTGCACTGTCGTGGCAGTCCTCTGGAGCAGCACTCAAAGCAGCTGCCAGGTGGGAATCACCAGCTTTTAAACTCTCATTTCCTGGCTTTTTTTCTCCACGGGAAAAGTACAAAGAGACCTCAGCTTACACAGACATGAACAAGTTATCGTTCGCACAAAAGAAGAGATACTTTGGTAAAATAGGTATTTTTTTTGTCAGATCACTGTAATATATCAGCTTTCTGAGCAATGTTTTCAGTTTGCATGTTTTTCCCATACCTTCATGGAGTTTTGAAGGGAAAAAGTTGGTTTGCAGAATAGAAGAAATTGTTGGTTTGCAATAACTGTGCCATTGAACAGAAGGTGCAGGTTCAAAAAACCACCTCATGTTCCCTGGGTGTTTTCCATGGTGAGGATGATAGAATTTGTAATTCCATAAAGAATTAAACACTGTAAACCCCAAATTATTTAAGTTCTCTTTGCAGCTGTAATTGGTCTCCTTTTTAAGGGGAGTCTTCTACAATAAAGGAGTAAAGCTCAGAGATATTGACTGAAAGCTCTTTAGGAATCTCTGGTTTAGCTTTTTAGTTTTTTAGCACTAAGGAGAAAATTATTTTAAATGTCTCCCATATTCTTAGACTTTTATCTTCAAAGTAATAATTAGTAATAATAAATCAACACAATCAAATTTCTGTAGAGCAGGGAAAAAGTCAGTATTTTCTTTCTTTCTGTCCCTGGTATCAAAACTTTCTTGGCAGTGGTAAACACGTGATAAGGACAAGGAATTCCACTGCAATGGCGGCTCAAAAGCAAAATTATTAATTTCTATGTTTGCTTTAAATTGAGCCACAGTACAGATTCTTGATTTAATCCAAAAAATAAGCAACTCTGTTTAAATGGAAGCTGAAAGAAAAACAGAAAGCTATGAATAAAAAATGCCCCAGACATGATAGGGCTGGTAATTCCTGATTAGAAATCACTGCTGTGGTTTTAGTGCTGTAGCTTGAATTTACAGCTGTCTGGAGGTGTTACATTTAGAATAGTCTCGTTTGTAAATCATTATCAAACTTTGAGTACACTTTAGGGGTTTTGCTTTTTTTTTCTTAATTTATTTTTTTAACCTTATTTGCAACCAGCTTGTTGAAACAGTTCCTAGTTCTGCTCTTCATGTTTCCTTCCTGTTTAGTTATTAGGGCAGCAGACTTTAAGAGGCAAATTTATTCATTACAGAGGAGGGCCTTGCATAATATAGAATTCATGCTGTTTATCAAAGCCTGAAAAAATAATTATGAAATTTGTGCATGAAGGAATAGAATTTACACGTGTTAGTAGGATGATATTGTTGTTTATCCACCAGAAAAAAACTGCTTGCCTGAGGCCAAGAAGGTGCAACATTTCACGGGACTCACTTATCAGAAGCCTCCTAACTTTATAGGAATTATTACATGGATTTGATTGCCACCCATCTTCTTGCCTGAAATAAAACAAAATAGAAGTAAAATAGGGACTTTCAGCTATTTTTTGTCAGTGGTTTTGAGGTATTTGACCTCATTCTGACCTTTCTGATCTGTTCAGTTTAGCTTGTCCTAGGGAAGGTGCAGCTCAGACAGTCTGGGGCTGTGCTGAGCAGTTTTTTGGGGGGTGATGTCTGTCCTGAAGAGAAATTACTCAGTTTTGGATCCATGAAAAATTTAAATGCATATTAGACTTGACGTAGTTTTCTGTAGAGGTTTCTGTTATGAAGGTTTAACTGCAGCTTTAATTTTATTGTCTCCATGAATCTGCCTGCTGAAATTTGTCCTTTGAAGCCAAGTCATTTTTACTCAGTTGTTTTATTTATATTTGTAAATATTTCAGAAACCAAGGGTATTTCTAATTGCTTAAATCACAAATTATACAACAGAAGGCTTGAGACTCAACACTCATCTTCTTCCAAAAAATAAACATAGAAAACAATAAAGACAACAAATCATAAAGACAATACTATAAAGAACAATAAAGACAACAGCAGAACCAATGGTCAGCCTTAACTGCATGTTGTAGACATTGTTTTTTCTTTGTAAATCAGAATTTCAGTGGCGTTTATTCAGTAAAAAAAGTAGAGACAAGAGAGTCACTTATCCAAAGCTCCTGCCCCTGCAAAACTCCACCTGGATAATTTCCATGTGAATTCAGTCTCTGGAGGCTTTGGTAAGGATAGACATCATCCCAAATATGTCCCAAAAACATCAAAATAAACCACCAAAACCTCTGCCTTCAAATATTGTCACCAGCAAGGGACCTCCAAACTTCAAGCCAAATATTTGTATTTCTTCGAGACAAAACTAACATACCCAACCTTCTAATTGCACAACAGCTAAATGAAAATGAATGCAAAATGGTGTTTTAGGACTTATGGAGCCTCCTGCAGTTTCACAGAAAAAAAGAAAAATATGAAAAATATGTGCTATTTTATGCAGCAGCAATTTGGATTGCTACAGAAATAATTACTTTTAAAATCCACGCTGCACATATGCAGATGGTTAACAAACTCTGGCTCAGCCACCAGATGAAAATGATATTGGGAAAATCCATGCTGCAGAGATAGTGCCATTCCATTAGAAATGTGCAAAGTATGCAAAAACGTTACAGCCAGATTGTTTTCCACAACGCCCTGGGTCGCAGTGCCAGATGTTTTATTCTTTGCATATCTCGTTGTAACTTCACAATTGCTGCTCCCTGGCTTTGTCCAGCCTGGGAGAGGAAATGAGAGTTTTAGATGTGCTGTCCAATGCTGCTCTGGGACAGACAGGAGGTTCCAGGCTGTCCATGCTTGTTGGAACCCAGAATGCAGAGAATATTTCTCTGCATGTTTTAAGGGATCCAAACCCTCTCACAAACACTGCTTTCAACCTTCATCCATGGAAAGGGCTTCCCAGGCTCTGGGATGAAACAGAGCTCTCAAGAATGTCAATTAGATACCAGCAGAATATGGAATTTATCACAGGGGGAGAAATTTAGATTTCTGGGTTTGTTAGTATGGTAAGGAGATGAAGACAAGCTGGAGGATCCTTGTGGGTTTCAGGCTTCTTCCTTCTTCTCCATCTCCTCCACATTCTGCAGTGTGGGGGACACAGGAACATTGGGCACAATTTGCTGCAGTGTCATGTGAATAGAGATTTAGTTAGTTATTGGTAGAAAAATGGAAATTATGTCCATTCTTGGTGAGAATTGGGTGAATTCCCTTGAAGAGAACCTTGATTCTGTGTGTTGGAGGCTTTTTGGTGCCTTTTCTCCCTCAGGCCAAGCTGGTGTAAAGCCTGGTGTGCAGAAATTGTTGATCAGAAAATAATAAACAACCTGGAGAGTGAGAACAACCAAGAGTCCAGTTTGCCTTCTTCTTAACAAGGACTCCTGAAAAGGCCTCCCCTGCCAGTGAAGAGACATATGGGAGTGGAAGAATTGCCACAAATGCTTATCCCAGCTCCCTCCTGGTTATCCCTGTTCCTAAATCACACAGGGCTTGCTCAGGTTGAACTCAGGTTTAGTTTTCAGCCCAGGTTTAACACATGGCAATGGGAACACTGAAAAAGCAGAGCCCTTGTCCAGGCAGGACGTCCAAGCCTGCTGGAATAAATGGGATTTTGAGGCATGGAATTGCAGGAAGGGGATGGGTGAGCTTTGCTCTGCCCTCACTGACCACAATTCCAGAATCTCTGTGCTTTCATCTCAGTGAAATTTTGTTGGTGATGGGAAAAACCTGTCTTTGAAAATGTTCATTATTTTATAGATCCAATCCTAGATTTTGCTGATCTGAGATTTATGAGCTTTTCAATCAGATACTTTGTTGCATTTTTAGAGAATGCTTGTATTTATGTGTTCCCAAAACTGCCCTCCTTATGATTCTCCAGAAGCTTCCTTCAACATGAGATCATTGCCAAGGGCAGCAGGACCTTGGCACCTACCTATGAGTACCATCAGACATTTACAGGTATCCAAAACCCACATCTTTTGGGAAAAGTCATTTGTCCAGTTAAAACTGGCTGATAAACAGTAAATTTTCCTTTTTTTTTTCATTTTCTGGAACATGGCTTTTCCCAAAATTTCTAAAGCAAGAGTGTATTCTGTAATATACAGAGGGATTTTTATCTGGAATTAAATCAATTTCACTTGTCATCCTTTATCCTTATTACTGAGTTACTTAATTAGTAATTTCTGAGAGCAGCCATAACTGTCACAGATACTGTGGGAGAGTTATCAGCACTCTGCATGTTGATATAATTGCAGAGTTTTGTTATTTTCCCAAGTGTTCTTGTTAAGCACCAAATGCCATTGCCAGTGTTTTGCCCACAGTATTCCGTGATTGAAGGAAATCCTTCTTTAAATCAGTGTGCACTGCAGGTGTAGGAGCCTCCTAAACTGCAATCCAAGTTCTGCAGGAGCATGTGTCAGGAAAAGAATCTAAAACATGGTTTAACAAGCATGTGACAATAAATTAAGGAAATACATTTGGATATGTGAGGAAGAAATGGTTTCCACAAAAATACTCATCTCCTCCCAGTCACAGCTGTGACTTTTGAATATGTATTAAGCTCTGCAAGGAGAGCTAAGCTCGGAATTTGGCAGTAATAGTCTATTCATAAATATACATGAAATGGGAAAAAAGAGTTTACGGAATTGGAAGTGAGCACTGGCCAGGGTAAGCACATACCTTGAGATAAAAATTGCAATTCATTGTCAGCACAGGAGGCCTCTGATTTCAACTGATGAATGTAACAGTGTCGTTAGATATTCTCATCTATTCTGCATTACTTATAATTGAATAGTGTATTAACAAGTGAAGGGCTGTTTAAGGGGACAGAAGGAACCTTCTACACGGGCAGTTTAAGGTTTAATATCTTCTCTCCAACAGAAACAACTCGTTTACCATTCAGAGAGAGATTTTGGCTTTTTCTCCCCACTCACTTTCCCTCCACAAACCAGATGGCAAATGTCTCACTGAAAGAGCCAGTGCAAACAGAGTCTGCATCTGCCCATCCTCCTGTTTGCCCTGCCAGCAAAGGGGAAGCAATATTAAATTTAGGGTCTTGTATTCAACACTTGCAGCTACATTTCCAGTTTTTCCCATTTTGCATTCTCACACATAGTTGAGCCAAGCTACTGACAGCTTTTACTTATTTTGATGTATAGCAGGGAATGAAATGTATTTATTGACATCATATTTCATGTGGCATCTTCCAACAATGAGCAAGTGTGCCTTTGACTGGGATTTAATATTTTGCTCTGACTAGTATTTGATACTTTTTCATGTACATGTGCACAGAAATCTCCTCATTTCCAAGGTAATTGTCTGTGATTTGAAAGCAGGATTATCATGTAAATAGATATATATATACCTCTAGGAGCCTTGGTGGTGAAGGGGAAATTTTTAGAAAAGGAGGATATAGGAACAGCAAAGCTAACATCCCAAGACAGCAAATTAAATATTGGATTGGATTGTGTTGAGTAAGAGCTGGTGGTTGCACCTCACTTATTTTGTATTGAACAGATTCTAGTTTGATTTACCAATTCTACAACATTAAACTTTCATATTTAGGGTAGCCAGAAAACAAATGAGATTATTTCTCAGGTTCTTTGTTGCTTGCATCACCACTGAAAACTTTCCAGAAGAGCATCACACATTGCCTTCAGATTTCTGGGGTTTGTCCTGTGCCCTCTCAGCCAGTGAGGGTCAGGACACAGGAAGAATGGAGCATATGGAAATGTTTCCAAATTTGTCCCCGTGAAAATCTATTTGGCATTAATATTATCACATTCAAACTTTGATTCCTGGCTGATGAGAGGAAAAGCAAGGTAATAAATGATGATTTCAATGAGTTAATGAGGGAAGAGTAGGTGTGCTTTAAAGGACACATTAAATTATAACAAAAAATCACAATAGTACAAGAGTTTCTGGTCCAGGTTGGTGGTAAAGAGGAGGTTTTTTTGAAAGGAAGGAGTTGGAAAAGGAAAGAAAGCAAATTACATATTGAGTTGGATAGTGTTTAGCCAGCGGTTACGACTCACTTCAATTGTATTGCACATATATTTTCTTTAACTCTTTATCATTTAACTTCCTCCTTGGTGAATATTGCATTGGAGAGGTCTTTATTGCAACATGGCTTTAATATTGGTTTAAAATACTTCAAAAACCAGATTAAAATTATTTGTAAAATAGGCACATTTGAAACTGATGTCTGAGCAGTGGCTGAACTTCCTTGAACCTTTTTCTGAAAGCACCACTACTATTTTCCCTCAAGGGTGAGAAGAGGGAAATCAGATGTTTTAGATTACACTTGAGATAGAAAATAGATGTGATCAGTTCAAAGAACCAGGGGAGATTTTGTTTGCATAAATTGTAGTTGCTCTACATAGTTAACCCTGAAAGCCTTCTGTCAAAGAAAAGCTGTTTTGTTAAAGTAGCTCCAAGTCTCCTGCTCTGTGATACCTCATTACAGGGGAATGTTTTGCATTCCCAGGCACTCTAAGCACTATTATCTACTCCTTGTCCATTTGAAAAGCAATGTCCAATTTGCTAATGCAAAGGAAACAATGGTGTTTGAGGAGAATTCACCTTAATTCTGAGCTAAAGTCCTCCCTGGAAGTTAATACATGAACTGGCTGACTCTTGGTGTTTTCACAACAGTGTAATTTAAAGAAATACAGATGTATTTTTAAAAAAAACAGCTTTTCCTGATGAATTTTTAAACTTACACCACAATAGCCTGATGGATGTGTAGTAATTACAGGCAACATGTACAGCAGTGCTTGAGGAGGATTTCATTAAACCCAAAGAGGAAGGAGGACTCTGAGTAGGAGCAACCACCAGATTTATTGCCAGCAATGCTCCTCAGCCCTGTGTTCTCTGCAGAAGAAATGTGGAGCTTTCCGAAGGGCTGGGAGGACACAGGAGTTGAGATCTCACTATAAAAGGCTTTATTTTAAAATGTTGGTGTTTAGCAGCATCGTAATCACTCCAGACCACTGAAATCCTGCTGCAAAACAGGCAGAGCATCCCACAGCCACAATTCCTAATTCAAAAAAGCCCTCAGAGCTGTTACGCCACTCTGTCTCTCTCCTCTTTGCTGCATTCTTACTCAAACCCACCACGGATCTGTTTGTTTTACCTTGGAAAACCCCATCCCTGTGGGATGGTTCCACAAGTGATCCAATTAACAGCAAAGTCCTTTCTCCCTCATCACATGAAATCCCTTCCAAGTTCAAGTAAGGTGCAGATTATTTGTTTATTTCTAAGTTGCTGATGGCAGTGCAGAATAACACAGCACCTGCCAAAAAACCCCCCGTGGGATCCCACCAGGAGCTGAGTAAGATCATTCCTTGCTGATACTCATTTTTTGAATTTTTCTGCTTCACTAATCCCTGTTTCATGTAGGATCTCCTGCCCATGGATCTCTGCTCTGGGTCAAATACCTTACAACAGTTTGAGCCATGTAATCATCTTTATAAAAGCAAACATGTAATCATATCAAGGAATGAAATCAGGTTTGCTTGGCATGACCTCTTTTCTTCCAGCAATGTTGACGAAGATTGGGTTCCAAAACTTCTTTTGGCTTATAATTGTTTCATATATCTCAGCCTTTTTAAAATGCAAGTTTAGGGGCTTTTGTTCTAAATCCAGTTTAAGTACTTACATTCCTGATAGGGAGAGCAGCTCTCAGTGAAAATCCTGCAGGACAAGTATTGCTCCATAAAGTGGGAGGTGTGAGCTCTTAAAAGGGCTGACTCTTGGTTTGGTGTCTTCTGTAGCCATCTGATAATGGGGGAAGGGAAAAAGGTGGGATTAGAGATATAAAATGGGCCCTGATATGAAAATAAAGCACATGGAAGCTTCTGTGATGCTGCTTTAAGAAGCATTATTATATCACAGAAGTTTGGGATATTAAACACCCTGGATTTAATAAAACCCCATCTCAGTTTCTCATCCTTTTTGGATTAGACTCATTAACATGATTTTTAATTTTTTTTTAATTTGAAATACAAATGTATTCTTATATTTCTGATTTCCCTGTAAGTTTTAGCCTGCTGCACAGTGCCTCACCAGCTCAGTTGTATCAGCAGCTGCTCAAACTCTGAGCCTTTGGGTATCAGTGACAGAACTCCCATCACTTACTCCCTTTTAAAATCTCACTATCCTAATAGGAGAAGCAAATGGGTGCCATTCAGGCACAAAAGTGAAGATGTGAGTGACAGAAAGGCTGGAATACAGCAAAATGCTGAATTAGAAGGCACAAAGAGGAGATCCCTTCATTGAAATGCAGCCAGGATCAGAGCAGAGCTGGGAAGTGCAGGGGCAGGCAAAGCCACTTTCTGTAAAATCATTGCAGAATTCAGAGCTGCAGAAATAGCCATTAATAATGCCAGGAGCCAGGTCTAGCTGCTTTGTGTTGCCTTTGTGTTGCTATGTCTGCACCTTACAAACCACTTCAAAGCCTCATCCTCCTGAAGAATGGGGGATGATTTTAAATGTGCATTGCAAGTGCCCAGGATAGGAATTGTGAGTTCTATTGTTCATGTATTTGAGCTGGTAGCACTGAATTCCTCTCTAGAATCTCCCTCAGACAACCAACTGACATTAAAAGCAGCAGTTTGGGGATTAATTTGTTAAAAAAGTAAGTGATTTTGCTATTATCTTTAAAGTATGTTGAGTAAGAATAGCTTTTACACTTGAAAGGAGTCACGATGGTTATTTATCCATAAATCAGCACGTGACTCTGAGCTTTACCTTTTGATGAAATGGGACAAATATGATGGATAAGAATGGGGATGTAAAAATGACCTTTTTAGTTGGGGGCTTGGAGTCTTATTGTGTCAGAGAACAAACCAGTGGCCATTTGCTGCCAGCTCTTCATCTGTGCTTACACTGGTCTTCATTTGTTATTTCTGGCTAAATAACTTTTTTAATGGTAATTAGTACTATTACAATAGAATTTTGTAGTTGTTGAAAATAGTCTAAAAATGCTAAAACATGAACACCTGGCAACAAAACACATCAGTTACAGACACAACTTACCTGTGTAACAAGATTACGTTGGAGTTTTATTGAAAAGGTAAATAGAGGCACTGATTCAATTCTAGGATTAATTGACAATAGCATGTTGTGTATTTTTATACAGACAGCAGAAAATATGGGTTTAGTTCATCACTTAAATAATTTATAATTCTATACATTAAGATGGATTATGCTTGTCATTTAGGAGTAGTTCTTGTTGTCCCATTTCTGCCCTTCTGGATCTGCTCTCTCACCTGATAATACAGTTTTGCCCTCCTTCTGAATTCTTAAGAGAAGAACACGAAACAGTCCTGAAGTCTTTCTATCCTGGTGATGTGGTAATGTATTTGATGTTGCTAATTTATTGTAATCAGGCTAGAATTTTCCACCCTGAGAATATGATGGGGTCTTCTGTGGTCAGCTCTAATTTGCCTATGGATGCAGCCACATTCCCTCTCTCAAAGTCGTGTCTGAATTATGTTTCAGTTTTAATTAAGAGTTGGATTTATCTTTAAGACCTTGCATTAGAAGCCTGATGAAACCAGATGTGAGACTCTTCCCATTGTGAATTCCTGGGACTGTGTCTGTTTTCCTGCACAGGCCTAGGTGAGATAAACAGGGCAGATCTCCAGGTCCCACTGCCTCCTCTGCAGTGCTGGGGGTGAGACCATGACTGCATTTCACAGATGAGGAAACACAGGAGTTGGACAAATGAAGAGAATTCCAGAAGCTGCTTCAGTATGGGAGAGTTAGAATTAGACCCAAGTGATACTTGCTGCTTATTTTTCTCTTTTGTCTCCCTTATTGCTGCCTACTCTAAAATATTATTTCAGGTGTTTCTCTTTCAACGGACCTTAAAGTATCACACTTTCTTTTTCCCCTTCTTCACCTTAAGGAAGTTCCAGGGGGTGTTCCAGAGGGGCTGGATACTTAGCCTTGTAAGGGTTAAGTCTGTCCCAGTGCTCCCCAGCCTCAGCAAGGCCTGGTATTAATGCCACAAGACATCCCCTTCAATTCCCTCAGTAATCTTCCCCTCGACCAGCAGAACTCGCTCACCTCCACACTGAGACAGCCTCATGCAGGTCAAGAATCCAAGCCTGCAGTGCCTCTGATCTCCTCTCACACCAATGCCTCATCCCTTCACAGAGCCTGAGCTCCCTCCCCACCTCACACCAGTGGCCTTTTGGGCCCTTTTCTGGCTTTCCCTTTCTTTCCTCCTGTTTGCATTGAAAGCTCCATTCTGTCAGATCATCAGCAGATGTTTGAAAGGCATCTGAAGTGACTGAGCCCTTCACCAACCCCTCCCCTGGGGCCCAGCATCACTGAGACACCCAGGCAGGAGAGGGTGAACTCTTTACTCCTCTGTGTTTAAGTCATAATGGTTGGCTTGAACTAGATATGAACATTTGGGAAACCACATGGAAAAAATGCTTTTAGCCTGGAAATCGTGTAGCCACTGACACCTCAGAGGACAATTTGGACCACTTTTGTAGGATAATGATCCTCCCTTGTACCATAGTACAATTTCTATTGCTCTTCTGCACTGCTTGGCTCAGGATGCTGGGGAGCCTGAGCATTTTTGGGATCTCTTGTTGGGATGGAAACACCTGGTACTGGCCTGGAGGGGACAGACCAGTGAGAAGCTGTAGAAAACCCCACCAGTTTCCTGGTACAACCTCCAGATTTTAAATTCCTGTAACTAAACTGAGAAGATTAAGTTGTGCTTTATGTCTGAAGCTTCTGCAGCTTCTGATTTTCCAGAGCCATAACCCTTGCCTCTTCCAGTTTCTCTCCATATGAAAATTTCCCCAATTAATTTTATTATGTTTCATTCTGCCTACAGTGCAGAAGTTGCTGATATTGGAACTGTAAATACCATGAGGGCTGCAAAGGGACTCTTTCCTGTAGTTACCCCTTCTTTTATTTTAATGTAGATTTTTGTAGCCTTTTCCAAACTTATATGGGAGTTAATCAGATGCAAGGCAGAAAAATGTTGATAGTTATGGATGACCAGAAGTACCTGAGGGAGGCAGGAGCTGGTCCTGCTTGTGAGATCCTTTCTTTAATGATTTTTTTCTTTTTTTTTAAATGAAAGCACGTTTTTTCTTGCTGCATGATTTTGTTCAGTCCTCTGTCTTCATGATAGCACAGAGTGGCACTTGCCATACTCTCTTGGTGTTTGATTTGCCTTCTTGCCCAGAAGAACCAGGATTTTTCTCTCTATTCCTCGGCATCAGAGCCACTGCAGTCCAAATTGCACATTTATAGATCCAATGATGCTCTGTTGTTGGATTTTGTGTCTTACAGCTGATTTCTTTCCTTATTAAATGAGCCACAGCAAAGAGTCACACTCAGGGTGTTCTCAGCAGTTCCCGTGCACAAAGGAGAGAAAGGACAAATCTGTTTTTTCTTCCTGTTTGCTGCCTTTTGGTTTTCAAGACGTAGAAACACCTTGGCAGAAAGTGCCCTGAGCAAACCTGGGCTTGCAGAATGCACAGACCCCAGGTCAGGCCTGCACACTTGAGAGCTGCTTCTCTCCTGAAGCACTTGTTTGCCCAACATTTACTTTTATCAAACAATTTTCAAAGGAAAACTACACAACAGACCATTTAAAAAGCTTCAGCTGTGTGCTTAAAGATTTTTCTGAAGAGAGCTGAAGAGGAACTAAGCACGTGGTTTTACTTAAATGGGTGCTGAAATCTCAGCTGGATCCTTGCCATGATTCTGCAGATTCTATTCAGGCTTGGTAGGCTTTGCCCGTTGGAAAGAGGAGGAGATGTTTGGCTACACAGGAAAATGAAATTGTCCCCCCTACAAGCCATTGGCTGGTGAATAGAGGGAAGAGAGAAAACTTGAAAATAGTTTTCATTACAATTTCAGTTGACTGGACTTCATTTTCTTGCCTGCAGTTCACTGTTGGGATATTTGATGCATGTCCACCTCTGGCCAGACCCAATTTATCTCTCCTGTGTATTATCTGTCTCTGTCTTAGATTGAATCCTGCCTGCTGGATTACTCCTCTCTTCTCCTACCTGCAGATAAACCATATTTGCTGTGATGATTTGAGTGAAATACCGACTCTGATGAAGGCAGCTCGGGGTTTGACTGCAGCAGAGAGGTTTTTATCTTGCGTGGCAGAAAATGACTGTGTGACCTGTAGCATCATCTGCACCAGCCAAGTGTGAAATCAGCTGTGCCAGGCAGCTCGCACGCTCTAATGAGGGAATAATTCCTCTGTGGAAATAAAAAAATTCATGCTGTGGCACACCTGCTCTTGGAACATAGAGACATCCAGCAGGAAAGGGGATTTGTCAGCCTTTCCCCTTCACTGCTGCTCACAGCTGACACTTTACAATAAACCCACAGGAGGTTCAAGGCTCTGCTACAGCAAGAGCTGTGTCTCCAGCAAAGGACAGGATTTCAGAATACAGATGTTTGCAGAGGAATGAAAGATCTGAGCAGCTCCCTGAGTGCTGCAGCAGGGAGCATCGACCTGTGATGTGTTTGGTACCTGTGGCAGCTCTTTCAGAGAATCACAGAATGGTTTGGGTTGGAAGGGGCTTAGAAGATCATCTGTTTACAACCCTCTGTCATGGGCAGGGACACCTTCCACTGGATGAGCTTTTTCTTTATTTTTAACCCCTGGAATGCCATTTTCCCTTTCTCCCCATCTTGGCTGTTTTTTGGTTTTATAAGCCATATTTATATCTGTACCACTGGAAAGTTAATGTTTTCTTGAAGATTCCTGTTATGTTCTTCACTGCAATCCCAGGAGCAGATAATTATTAGGAAGTGGCAAAGCTTAAAAAGAGCAGTGCACATTCCTCATCTCCCTGGTGGCTGACAGGCTGCGGGCAGCTGGTTGGACTGGGCTGCAAAATTTGAATTTCCATGGCATTGATGCCACAAGCAAAAAAATCAGCTGGGAAGTTTTCCACCGCAGCTCAGCACATAAGTGCTGTGATTTAACAATTTTACATGAATTTGCCTTTTGGATTAATCTTTGACATCTCGAATTTGGTGTTTTAGGGAAAAGATGCACTGCTGGGGGAGTGAATTAGTTCTACTGTTGCAGTCAAGAAAATAGGCTCATGCCTTTGAGAGGCCAGGAGAGGAATATTCTGGGAAGCAATTTGAGCTGATATTGTTGGGAGGGTAATATTGCCTGACAGATCTGCTGTGACAGCTGAAGATGTGCCGGAGCACAAAATAGAAAAGGAAAAGATTGTTGTTAGGCCAGCGCCAAGATGAAACCCTACTACTTGTGACAGCTGTTGGCAGCATGAAATCACTGTCCTCAAGCTTTGCACAGATCTGCAGGATTAGAAACTTCAAGATCATATTGGTTGTGTGTTTCTGGAGATCTTGTTAGGGGTAATGCTCCCTGACAGCAGCCAGTTGTAATTGGCAATGGGGATCCTTCAGATACAAATGGAGAAACAAAACCTCAACGTTTCTGTGCTGATCCTCTCCCAGGGTTGTGATGCCTTTTCGAGGCTGACCTGGAACAGAGACTAGACAGAGCAAAAGGATAAAGCAGGGATTTAATAAAAAGCTTCACTGGGTACACCTGGGCAGCACCAGAGCCCGGCTGTGACACACCCAAGGGGAGCCCAAAATGGGCACAGAATGGACACCCGGCCACCAGGGCTGACACTTGGAGAAGTTCTGCTTCATCAACACCTTGGAGTTCATTGTGCAATTCCAGCTCCAGCTTAGGCAGCTCCATCCTCCTTGCTTTGCCTTCTGCCTTCCCCCTTGGCTTTGTTCTGGGGCTGAAAGATGTCCTTGGTTTCAAGCTAGAGAAGGAATTGTTTTGTCCATTTACTCTGCAAAGAGAGCTCAATAGTAATTAATATGAAACTTAAAACTACGCACCAAAAACAGCACAGAGTCTAAAAAATATAAAAGCTAAAACTTAAGGCATCAGTCACTGGTCACTGCTTTCCTACTGGAACCATGTACAGCTCAAAAAGTTACCAGATTTCTTGTGTCTAGAGCACCAAATGGAAAAAAAAAAAGGAAATGGGAAGATGTAAAAGTAAAATTAAGCTCAGTGAGAATCAGAGGGAATTTTGGGAAGCAGGGGAGGCTTTGCCTTCTGTTTGTTGAGGTGTAGAGTCACAAGCCCGTGTTGGAGAAACTTCTAACATTTTTAAATCTCTGTAGACCTTAGCAAACTTCCAGTGAGGGAAATCTCACTGAGAACTGATGTCCCTGTGCCCTCCCCTCTCCAGACACACTCCTGGCTGTTTTCTCCTCAGCCAGGCTTTCCAGGTATTTTTGCTGAGGTTCTGGCACCTTTCCAGCTTTTAACCATCAGGAAGCTAAGACAAGCCAGAGTCTTTGCTCAGGTCTTGCTGAAGTCTAAAATGCCTTTTTGGCAGCACTCTCTGTGTCTTGGCAGATTTGGGGCTCTGGAGCTGTAGTTACTCTCCTGTTTCGGTGACACTGTATTTTGAGCCTCTCATCCATCAGAAAGGCCAAGAATTATTTCCTCTTAGGAGAGAAGATTTCTGGAATTCCAGTGCTGTGATGGGTTGTTTTTTTTCTTCCCTCACCAGCTATAATTACTGTCTTGCATTGAGTTCAAAACTCAGCTTCATTTGTTTGCTGCCTGATGTTAATTCAAAGAGTCTCTTTGGCATTCTATTTTTTTATTGTCGTGTCTCTTTCAGCTGATATGAATCACCACAGCTCAGTAGGAAATGATGAGATTCTGCTGATCAGCCCTAATATTTATGAAATATTTCTTCCTGTGCATTATCCAATTGTGTCCAAAATATGCCCGTGAAATCAAATATGGGCATTCATCATTTGAAGTCCTTAAGAGCAAAGTTTTTATCAGATCAAGGTAAAGAAATTAACAGCTGCACTGATGATCATAATCCAAGGAATCCCCACAGCTATTGATGGTGAAAAAACCCAGCATTTTGAGCAGCAGAGCAAAGCTCTTTTTTGGTGTGTTGTGATGAGGAGAACGTATCCCAGGAGGTCATGAAAATTGCATAACTTCCCAAAGTGCAGCTGGAATATTCATCCTGTCTGGAGTGTGACAAATTGGAGCAGATCAAGGGAAATCCAGGACCAAGCAGGTCCAAGGACAGAATGAAGAGATATTTCATTAATGGCATCTAAAACCAAGGCTGTGACAAAGATTATCATAAAAGCTTCTGTCTTCCAAAGAGCCATGTCAGGGGATGTGGTTTATTGCTAAAATGAAACCTCTACTTGTAGCTCAAAATGTCAGCCCAATGAATGTGGGTTTTTTCAAGGAAACAGCATCATCCCGTAAAAACTGGTCAGGAATTGGAAGAAAAGCATTGTCCTGGCTTTGCCTGGGATAGGGTTAATTTTTTCTTGGTATTCAGAGCACTCAAAGCAGTGGAAGGTTGCTCCAAAGCATTGCTGACACTGGAAAATACCTACAAATATTAACCAAAAAAATCCCCTCCTGTGTATTTCTCTGGTGGTTTTTGCTTTGATTTCCCTTATTTCTGCTTTTCTTTTGTGCCTTTTATTATTTAGCTGGCTGAGAGCTGGGCTGCCATCCCTGGGATTGATGAGCTTTGCGTGCAGGAGGTGTCAGGCAGTTTTACTGCACCTCTTTATACTCTGCCCACTCCCTGCACCACAGCCGTGCTCTGCCTCCTCATAACGAGGGAATATTGGGAATTTCTGCAGCATCTCCTTCCTGCTCAGCCTGATAACAAAACAGGCAGCTGGCAGAACTCAGGGGGAAAGGGGAATGTGGCTGGACTGGGTCAATCACAGGGTAATATCACTGTCTAATCTCAGAGCAACTCATTTTTTGCAATCTACACATCAGCCATCAGTTAAAACAAAAACAAAACAAAAAAAACAACCAAACAACAACAACAAAAAATCCCCACCAAACCCTTTCCATTATTTTGGACAAGGGTCTAATTAAAACCAGAAGTCTGGAGGGGAACAGCTCAGGATCCTATTACACATTTCCCAAATTGTTGGATTCCCTGCTATTTTGTTGTGGCTCTGATGGTATTGTCTGTCTCCTCACCTGATGGAACTTTTTTATTCAATATTATCAAGATCTCCCTGACAACCTGGCACCTCCCTTCTCTTGTGCTTTTCCTCTGTAACCTTTGTGGGCCAGGCAGTGGGAGCAGGCAGACACAGGAGTGGTAGAAACCTTTGTGCCCCTCCTTTGTGTGCTGCCCTGGCTGAGCTACCAGCACAGCTCTGATAAAACGTGATCCTCTGCCATGGGAAAGCTGTAGGGAACATCTCTCACCAAGTTAAACAGTCTTGTTTCCCTGGGAGTATTGACCTGGCTGGAGTAAAATAAACACCCTTTGCTTTAGGTGTGACATGTTTTATGTCTCTTTTTGGACATTTAAAGAGTAAAAATTCAGCAGCGTGCGAGGAAGCAGAGAGAGTTTTTTCGTGCTTGTCATGCACTGGATAATTATTTGTTGATTACCTCATAAGACAAGGAGAAATGGCTTTTAAACAAGAGAGAAAATATTTAGATGGGATATTGTGAAGGAAATTATTCCCTGTGAGAGTGGGGTGCCCAGAGCATGTGGGGCTGCCCCTGGATCCCTGGCAGTGCCCAAGGCCAGGTTGGACATTGGGGCTGGAGCAGCCTGGGACAGTGGGAGGGGTCCCTGCCCATGGCAGGGGTGACATTGGCTGAGTTTTAAGGTCCCTTCCAACCCAAACTGTTCTGTGATTCTCTTGTGGTGTCTCAAAATTTTCTTTTGGAGAACTCATTTGGAGGGATTCAGTGCAGGGCTTTTGTCTCTCCAGTTCACTCTTGTTAAAAGCAATCTCTCCCCTTACCTGATCCTGTCCAACACCAAAACATGGATGAACGTGTCCTGGCCTGAGCGTATCTCAAATGAAAGGAAGATGATTCTGAGAGGTTTGGTAATGACCAGGAGATACAGCCAAAAAAGTCTGACCCTGTTGTGTAATTAACCTTTCTTTTGAGATCCTGCTTGTAATGTTGCCAAATTTTCCTCTTGGCCATTATGGCATTCCCACATACCCCCAGGTTCTCTGGCTTTGGGTTTCTGCAGCTTGCAATGTGCAGTTCTGGGAACAGCTGGGCCAAGGCACTGCCTTCTCCTCCTGTCATCAGCAGAAGACAAATTTAAGGCATAGGATCACAGAGCTTCATCTTTTCCACGCTGCAGTCTAGTCTTAAGCCTGTTGGCAAAACTTTTACCCTGCTGAATTCCTTGGTGATGAGTGTTATTTCTTTGACTGATGTGCACAGGCAGGGGAACATTTCTACATCACTGCCCAAACTTCCTAAAACATACTTAAATAATTTACATAAAATCCAAATCTGCGTGTGAAATATCCTCATGAGTCGAGAGTTTATTCACTGTGAATCCATTCTGTGAGTGGGAGGAAACCTAAACTGTCTTGGATAAAATGGCCTTTGTGAAATATAGATCAATTTCCTAATATTTATGTCAGATGCTTCTCATTATGGGGGTTTTTTTTTTCTTCTTTCTCATTTCAGTCTGAAACTGCTAACACTTGCTAGCTCTGTTTCACGTGGATGTTGACACTAAATCAGGAGAGTTTCTTCTGTGTCTGTCTCATTAAATATTATCTCTCTGATTTGCCAGAGTGAATGATAATAGGGACATTAAAAAGGCATGTATCTGTAATTGCTTTTTAATGCCACTGCTATTTATAGGTGATATGAGTTTCAAAGTAACATGGAAAGTCATGTAAAAACATAAAGCTCTTAGTGATAAGGGAGTGCCAAGGAAAATTGATCATACATGAAGTTAATTAATTCAAGTAGTGTTAAGGACCCTAAAATGGAGCAGATTTCTAAGAGAAGTGTGTTATGGTTGTGCCAGTCAAATTCAGGTTTGTACTAAATGCTCAACCTCAGAAGCAGTAAAACCCCTAAATTTTACAGTTTTGTATGAGCATTATTAACAAGAGTCATAGCAGTTCCAGGTGTGACAGGCATAGCCTGATCCATGAATAACAGAAAAAGCCAAAACAACTTAATTCACTTCTGTGTGGAAACACAACCCTATATTTATCCAGCAAGCCTGGTTTTCACTTGTGCATGACACAGTTCCCACTGCAGAGCAAGCCCAGCTAGCTCAGAAATCTCCTGAAGGGTTTTACACCGCTAAAAACTTTCAATACATCACTTAAACCTTAGCTGGGGCAGGGGGTGCTCTCCAGAATCCTGCTGAACAGTTTTCCCAAAAGATTTGTTTCTTCACACAAAATAAAGCAAAGGCTGCCAGGATTTCTCAGAAGGTAAGCAGTAGTAGCAGGAACTTGCTTCGTTTAAGTGTGAATAAATCTGTGTGATGTAAGAGGATGGGGCACCAGCTGCATATATTTCATAAAGAAACAGATAAATGTAAGTATAAAATAAAATTCTGAAGGGATTTTTTTGTGTCCAGCTTGCCCAAGTGCTTTAGAGAAGACTGATTTTCAGGGAGTGGTTACCCAAGAGTCTGTAGCTCTCGCTGAATTAACAATTTATTTTTAAGATTGTTTTATGTATGTGAAAATGCATATAGTACTCCAAAGTATATATATATATATATAAATATATTTGTGTGTGAACACATATCATTTCTGCACGTTTGGCTCACATCTGGATATATGAATAGTTTGCCTGTAATCCTGTGGAACTTCATTTTCTGGCAGATGAGTCTATATTAATTCCTAAAACCCTGAGCAACAACAGAATTACTTTGCAGTGTTAGGGCGGAAAACATTACAATAAAAATGAAGCATACTTTTAATTATCTGTAGTCATTTGGTTGAAATCTATAATGAGCTTGATAAATGCTGATGCTCTAGGCATCAATTTTTCAAATGACAGTAGAACCAAAAATATCTGGGAAGGCATTGTTAGCTCAGACTGCACAATATTTTTGAGGTCTTGGTTAGTAGGAATAATTAAAATGACTTATGTAAGATAAGTGTCATATCTCTGTCAGCAACTAAATGTTAAATGTTATTATAAACTAATTACTTCCTGGAATTGAAAAGAAAATTATAATTTTGTGTCTTAACCACTAGAAGATGGTGTCTGATCCTTCTCTCACTAAACCAGCATGTCTGCAGTGACTTTGCTGCAGCCTCAGAGTGGGCGAGGAGTGAGCTTGGACCAGAAACCTCACTGCAGAGAGGAGTCACAATCTGCTTCTGACATTACTCAGTTCCTAAATGAGTAAAAGAAGAAGGAGCTGGTGTTGTGGGGTTTCTCTTTGTGTTTGTGAGTGCAGGGAGCAGGAGGAAGGATGCTGGTGGCTCAGCACTCTGCTGTCCCTCCTTCCCACGTCCATCTGCTGCACCTCCGTGCCCGGGGCCGCAGAGTCATGGTCACCTCTCCAAAGCCACAGGCGTTGCTCTGATGCTCCCCTGCAGTCCTTTGCTGTTGGATTGATGGGTTTAATTTGCTCATAAAGGAGTCTGACATGTGGCAGAGTCAAGGAATTAGATTCAGGGGAAGTGCAGAGCAGAGAGAGAGAGAGGTGAAAAAGCAAAGGAAGTTGTTAAAAACTAATTTACCCTTACTGATTTCAGTGGTTGTTCTTCCCCTGCTGCCTGAAAAACATGAGCATGGAGCCTGACCTGATAGCAGGGGGGATGAGCAGTGTTACCACCATTAGAGGTCCCACTGATGCCACATCTTGTGGAGCTGGGCACTGACAGGTGCCAGCCTCACACCCTGATGTGGCACCCACAGGTTTCAGGCTTGTTGAAGAATAACACCAGTGTGATCATGTTGCTTTTTGTGGTTTTATGTACCAAGGAAAATGTTTCTACTGTTGAAAAATAAACCTCAGCATGCAAGAGTTGATGAAAGAAGAGCTGGGAGGGGAATAATGCAGGAAAAAGGAGAGGCAGTGGAGAGATGATGAAGAAATGTTAAGGCAAAATGCAGGGAATGTATAATTAATGGGTAAGAAAGAGAAAGAAAGGAGGAATATTTCAACCCTCCATCCTTTCAGCTGCCTCCACCCTATAAACTCACTCATTGTTTGGTAGCTCAGAACTGTGGTTTTGTCTTGAATCACCTCATCCCAATTTTAAGTCATATCTTGAAGCAGAATTAGTTGAAAATGAGCCACAATCTCCTGAGAGTATAGCTTGATGATATTTGAAATATCCCTCCAGGCTTTCCTGGGATACCAAAGTGCCATATTCCAGCAGCTGATCAGAGTTGAGGATGTGTTCCCCTGTCCTGAGAGTGAGAGCAGCCCCTGTCTTTGAGGATTTGCTTGTTTAAGAAGTGGTTCAGGCACCATGCAGTGACACCTCTGTGCAAGAAATAGTGCTGCTGGCAAAGCCAGAAAGCAGCTGTGGGGATTTTGGATGGGAATGGTGTTAGCAGGAATTGACAGGAGTCCCACACAGCTCTGCTTGCTCAGGTAAGAACAACCCTCCCACCCTAGAAACTACATGAGCATTCCCCCCAAAAAAAAAAAAAAAAAAAAAACAGGTTCCTGATGCAGTGGGAATGTTCCTGGCTGGTGGGTATTGAAATCAAAGCCTTCTCCATGGGAGCAGCCTCCAGAGCACAGCATGTTGTGGTTGTGGCCTGAGCCTGAGCACAGAGCTGCAACCTGGTTGTGTTATCAAATTAACTAATCTTCATGGAAGTCACTGCTTTAATTGGGAAGGAAAAGTGGCAGGAGATGCTGAGAACACCCTTGTGAGCTCGTGTTTAATCTCAGTTTCCACCCTGCATTGATCCCTGGCTCATAAAGACTCAGAGGCAGAGCAGGAGCAGTATTTGGGGAGATGCAGAATATTTATTTCTCCTCTTCAGGAGTTATATCCTTAGTACTGGCCACTGGTAGAAACAGAATATAGGACTGGATGGACCTTTGGTCTGACAGTCTGCAGCTTATTTTAGGGCTTTTGCACCTCCTGAGTTTTAAAGCAGATTTATAGGCTTGGGATATAAACACAGACTTAAACACAAAGATTTCCTTACAATCTCTGCCCACTTCACACAGAACTTTAAAAGGTTACTGAGAGGGGACAGTGAGGCACAGGGTAAAAGATGACATAGCTCTAAAAGTCTATGATTTTGCAAGTGAAATATGAGCACAGCCTTAGAGCATTTGGTTCGTGCTTAGAGCAAATGGTTTGTGCTGGTGGCAAGGAGGAAATTGTGGGTTTACTTAAAAACAAAAATACAATTTCATGTTTCAACAAATTAGCAGAAATGGCAATAAAACTTCTTTAAAATTAAAAATGCAAATGCAGGCCTACAGGCACACACTCCAAAGCAAGAATAAGGTACAGAGAGAATGCAGTTGTTGTTTGGAGTCTAAGGATAAACTTAGACTCTGTGACTTTTCATTACTGTAGGAGCTTGGCTTCCTAAAAGTATTGCAGATGCTTGCAATAACATTTTGTAATCCCTCAGCACTATTTGCATTTCATTAGTTCTATTTTAATAAGTTCTGATTTTTTCACTGGAGTTACTTAAATTTCTATGTTTATAAATTTTCCGTGTTAAGAGCAGTTTTCTTGGATCTTTTAACCAGAATTCCGTAGCAGTCTGAAAATGTTCAGATGCAAGTACAGTCAGACAATTTGCCCAGTGACATCTGTTCAGCAGCATAATTTTACTCAGCTATGAGTGACATATTTAATTAACTGAGACATTTCAAATAGAATTTGACAGCTTTCCAGCCCAGTGTCTCCAAACTTACTACTGACTGAGAATATGCCATCCTAGGAGCGTTACAGGGCCTAGGAAGAATTAGTTTTATGAAAGGCAGTTCTGGGATGTTGGAAAATAATGCATTAAAAAGATCATGTCTGCCACTTGTGATGTATGTGCCTCTGAGCTTCTGAAACATCTCAGTGATTCTGGGGAGTCTTTTGAGCCTTGGTTTTGTTCAGAGTTTCCTGCATCTGCAGCTCCAACGCTGTACTGGGCAGGGAAGATCAAAATGTCATAAAAAAGTCCTTAGATTATCTTGTACAAGTTTTAGTGGGAGCATAATGCTGGGAAGTGTGCTTTTCATCAGCCACCACAGCACTGCCATGTGAGGAACAGATCTGTGGAAGGGCAGCCAGAAGTTCCAGAGCTGCGTCAGCTTTTAGTCCAGCCTAAGCCAATCCAGAATTCTTGCTTGCACGGATGGGTCTGGGCTCAGCCTGCAGGGTAGCAGAGCACATTCCTTCTCATCTCTGCCACAGACGCTTCAGAGGTGCAGGAGTTCAGTGGTTATTTCCAGCAGAATGCTTTCACTTTTGGCTTGTTGCTTCAGAGTTTCACTGATGCCACTTCCATTACCTGAAGCTGGAACCATTTATTGTAGCTCAAGCGGTGAAGTCTCCCCAAAGCAGACAGCCTACAGGCTTTGCTAAATGTACAGAATGGTATTTTGCCATCAAAAATCCATTATCCAATAAGCACCAGCACCTCTCTGTAGCTGACAACAATTTGTGGCCTGTGTTATTCTGGACCCTTTCCTGGAATGTTTGTTTTTCGTGACACCCAACCCAGCTGAACCAGCGACTGGATTTCTGTTAATCCACGTCACAGGGAAGCTCAGGCAGCTGATATGAAATATTCCACACAAGAACAACTCCAAGAGAGGTGCTGGAGGCTCCAGGATATCAGAATTGGACAGTGAAAAGCAGTCAGAAAGTCTTTGAGGCTAACATGGGAAGGCTGGGGATCCGGTTGTGAGTTTGGCTTTTGGGATGTGTGAGATTGATCAGCTCCAGTCGAAGTCCATGGAAATGCTGCCATTCCCTCTCCTGCTGGAGAAGTTTTGCTGTGTCTGAGCTCTCTTGTGCAGACAGAGTGAAACTTGCTGGTCTTCCTTTGATTCCCCCACATGTGCCCTGAGTGTTGTTTCTTCCCTCAACACCCATCTGAGGTGTAGGGTCACCTATACTCATCCCATTAGGATACCCTGCACATCTTGACCAATTTTAAGCCATTTTAGGGAAATAACTGGGTTTTACCCATCTACTTTCTTAGAAAACATGTTATTTATCTTCTTTATGCTTTCCCCACCACACTGGTTAGCAGTAGTCTCTTCATTAACGTTTTGCAATTAGAGCGATAAATAAATGCTACAGTTTTGCCAAGTAGATGGTGACATAAATGTGACACTGAGTGATGGACTCAGGGTGTGCATTGAGGGCCCTGAACAGCACGGGAGGCTGCCAATGTGCTGGATTTCATTTCAATCTTTGCCTATTGAAATCTGGGGAAATAAAGCTCATGGATTATTTACCCAGCAGTCAAGAAAGAAGAAAGGTCTCAATCACTGGGTGATTGCCAGCCAGGGAGCTGCATTTCTCCCTCAGCTGTTCAGATTTGTTGGCTCAGACAACAAATTTTGGTTTTCTGCATGCTGCCACCACATGTAGTGAGGAGTTAAACACAGGGTGCTTGGAGGCTTTAAAAGGTGGATTTGTCCCTCTTCTCTCCCTGTTCCCAGCAAGCCAGAGAGCAGCTAAGGGTAGGAATGCTTGCTCCCACACCCTGTCCAGGGATCACTCGGAGCATGGCTCTCACCTGTAGTATTGTTTGTCAGAATTGATTCTCATTATTCCACTGGGTATATTTTAACATGTACTCCTGTAGGCACAGGATTGTATGAATTTCTGCATCAGAAGGTCTGGGTGCAAGTACAAAGATATGTTTTCCAAATCTAGTGTATGATCTGCTCAAATTGTCTATCTCCAGACCATGTGAAATAGGCTGCAGGCTACTACCATAGAGTTACTGCTGAAACCTGGGATGCTTGGTTGATTTCCCAGCTATTACAGTTTGATTTTACTCCTCTCTTTTCCTCTGAATTGTTGTGCTAATTAAGCTCACAAATTTCAATCTCTCAGGTTCTTCAATTATGACATTGCAGCCCCTCTGTGGCAGCACACTGGAGTATGGCAGATAGGATATTATGAAGTGGAGACATTCAATGGGAAAATGTCCAAAAGCAGTTCAAATCACTTCAGATAATTAAACAAGGGGAAAGAATGTGGTGTGTTTAAAGAATATGAGATGGTTTTGTGAATAGAATGGTGTTAGGTACCTGTGCATGGGAAACTCATTACCCATGCTGAACTCATTTTTTACATTGTAATGAGAAAGAAGAATTGAAAAACACCTCTGTGAACATCACCTTTGTGAGTGCTTGCACTGAGACCACCACAGCAGAGGCAGCAGGTTTAACAGACTTGTTTATTCCTCTGGATGTACTGGGGGAAAAAATGCAGCAATTGAAGAAATAACAACTAATTTCAGTGTAAAGGTCAAAATGGCCTGAATTGAGATGCTTAAGAATTAATGGAGTAGGCTGGTGTCAGCAGGTAGAATAAATGACATTTTTTATAACTGCCTGTTCACCATCCTGTTTCAGTCTCTTCACCTCCCCCAGATGTAGGAAAGGTTTCAAATGCATTGCCAGAGGGGTTTTAGTAAAGAGTTTGTATAACAGAGTGAGGCAGTGTTTGAATGGGGGAGAAAACAGGCACTTGATCATTGGGAAGGACAAAAAAAAGAGTAAAAAGTCTGAGTAAAGGTTAGGGGGTTGTGTGAGCTGCAGGCAGCACTCCTGAGGGGAAGGGAGAAGCAGAGCCACCCCTGAGCCAGCCCTGCCCCACCTCTGCCCCCACAGCAGCTGACTGCCATCCTCTGCAATCATAAGAATATACAGTGTTCTTCCTAAAACAGCAGTTCCTAAAGTAGAGTGACTACACAGAGCTGTGCATCAAAGCCAAGGGGAAGCAGAAGATCAGCCTTCAGAGCACACAAAGTGTTAAGTTCCTCTCCAGAGCTCAAGAGGGCACAACACCTTCTCTCCACTACCGAGAAACCAGGTAACCAAAGGGGGGCATCCCTGTGATGTTGAACCTCAGGGTCTGCTCCTGCTGAGGCAATGCTGAGATTTTTTTCCTGAGTAATATTGGCATGAAAAGTGCACAGTTCTTGTCCTGCTTTACAGCCTGATATTCTGTACTTGGTGCCTGGATGGCTGAAGGGCAATTTGATAATAATCTGCACCTATGTAAATGACAGATGCAGCAAGGAGGAAAGCAATTGTCTCAGCTGGTGGAAGATGTGGGCTAGGAAAAACTAGAAAAGGCTGGATTTTGGGAAATGCATCATGACAGTAACATCTGTTGGAATGCAAAGTAATCTCTCCTAGAAGGTGGTGGGATCAGCATTGCTCCTGACATTTGCAGCTCGATGAGACAGAACCTGGTTTGATCTATGGCACACTTGGCTTCCAGGAGGCCCTCTGTATGATCCACTGGATTTTTTTTCCATCTCTGACTCCTGTGATTGTCTGTCTGACTCTCCCTGTGTGATGAAATATCATTATAACCTTTTGAAATAATATATCGGCGCCTGGAGAGCAGAGACTGATTTTCTCATTTGCAAGTGAGAGGCAGCGTGTTAAATTACCACTCCTGTCATTAAATGGATTGAGGAAAAAAAATCTGATGTGCTTGAACCAGGACATTTTTCCCCTCCCCAAACAAACCACCTCAGATTTCACCCTGTGGGGGGCCAGGAAGGTGAGGATTAGAAGTTTAAATAACATTCATCATTCTCTGAGGCTTAGGTTACTTGCTTGACACCTGAAAATGTTTCAGCAAGTCTGACATGGAAGCTTTCTGCTGTCTTACAGAGGATGAGGGAGGCTGTGCTGTGTCTGTCAGAGATCAGGAGGCATAAAATTTATCTTTCTGGGCCATGGAAGCTTCTACTTGTTCATCACGCTCTGGGAAATTTCATCCTGAACAATCTGGACTCTAGTGGAAGGTGTCTGTGCCCATGGCAGAGGGTGGAACTGGACGGGTTTTGCAGTCCCTTCCTTCCCAAATCATCCTGTGATCCTGTGAAATGTGAAAAAAATCACTGTGCTGATAAACACAGTGACTGAGTTCGTAGGTAATTGTGCTCAGGAATTGCACTTTTGCCCCTTTGGAGAATCAATGAGAAAGCTGTAGTGTTGTTTCAGCTGATTTTTTAAGATCGTGTCAAGCAACTGATACAGTTCTCCACAGCATTTGTTTCTGTCTCTTCATGCAGGGCAGAGTATTGATAATCATCTGGTACTACTGAGTATTGTAGCTGGCAACATTTGAAACTCCAGACATGGTGATGAATTGCTCTAAGATACATTAATGTTATTTTGATCCCTGCTCTTTCAGAATTACATTGATCCAATTAGGTTAAGTAGCTTGCCATCTAAATTAATTTACTTTCCTCTATTAATCTCCTTTACTCTGGGTCAAAACCAGAAATGTAAATCAATCCATTATATTGCACATCTTTGGGGGGTGGGAGGGTAATTAAATTACCCAATAGATACATATGCTGGATTGATTGTTTGGTATGTTGAACATTATTGCCATGATTGGAAAGTGAAGTGGTGCACACTCAGTAGTGGAATTTGAGTGCTTGTTACACTTAATTTTGATAACCTGTCAAGAAATGCCTTGCTGACCCTGGGTACCAAACCCTACACACCCAGCTACACAGCTTTCAGGTTATTGGGCATTTTGCTGGTGGGGATAAAAGCTCCTTCCTCTGCCAGGAGCTGTTGGACTCCCTGGCAACATCTTAGAGGTCCTCACCCTCTGCAGTGTGGAGAAAACCTTTCCCTGGCTCCTTCCCAGGCTGGCACCAGCAGGGATGTGGCAGCAAAGCAGATGTCTCAGCACTGATGTTTCAGTACCAAACTGAAGGAGGGTTAGGGCAGGCTCCTGAAAAGCTGTCTTCTTTCCCCAGTGAAATTTCCATGATTTGATATCATGGAATCCCAGAATGGTTTAGGTTGGGAGGGACCTTAAAGATCATCCAGTGCCACACCCTGCCCAGGGTAGGGATACCTTCCACTGTCCCAGGCTGCTCCAAGCCCCATCCAGCCTGGCCTTGGGACACTGCCAGGGATCCAGGGGCAGCCACAACTCTGTGTTCCACATTGGAGCATTCTTTTGCTTTCCTTAGGTTAGTCCAGCAGTGGGGTTCCATCATCTCGGTGCTCTTACCAGTCTTTGACAGCTCACACTGGGAATTTTTCTTTCAGCCAGGATTTTCAGGATCTATATCAAACTTTCATCCTGAGAGGGACATTGCTGACACCAGGAATTCACTTCCCTGCTATGTTTCCTCACTTTAGTGGGAAGAACTTTCCGTGGAAGACTCAAACAAAAATAAAGCTCTGATGTGAGGGAATGAGATCCAATCCAGTGGCTGGAAACTGAGTGTTGGCACAGTTAGAATAGACACAAAGTGCAGTAGGTTTAGGTCTGGTTTAGTTAAAATCCTGCCATGTTTGTGATAGCTCCATCTTCATGGAAGATCGAGGTAAGGGCTCTTTACTGTAGGAAAATGGATCTTGTTCCTTCCCTGTCATCGTAGCAGAAGATAAATTCAGGTCAGATGACCCCTGTAATGGGGCAGGGCAGGCTGGTGATCACAAGTCCCTTCTGGTATTCAAACCTACGGATCTATGAAGTGTTTTCTAAATCTGTGCCTTAGAGCAGAATAAAAAGCAGCAGAAAGGTCACCTTTATCATCATTGCTGTCAAACACCTTGGAAACAGCAGAGCACAAAGCAAGTGTGTTGCTCAATCACTTTGCCCTTCTGCTACATCTGTTACCTTTACCTGTACTTTGTCCCATTAAATGAAATTCCCCTGTCCTGGCTGAAATCCCATTTCCAAAAACTGCACTGTGAAACTCTGTTGGCTTCAGCCATCAAATCTTGCCTTTACAAAGGCAATTAATGGCTGCTAAGTGCAGAATGTAGCAGTGTTAGATAAATAATAATAATTATGAAAGCAGCTGCTCTATGTGATAATGAGACAGTAGGAAACAGAGCACTTTTTTTGCAAGAGTGTGTAGTGACAGGACAAGGGGAATGGCTCCAAACTGACACTGGGGGGGTTTAGATGGGATATTGGGCAGGAATTGTTCCCTGGCAGGGTGGGCAGGCCCTGGCACAGGGTGCCCAGAGCAGCTGGGGCTGCCCCTGGATCCCTGGCAGTGCCCAAAGGATGCTGGATGGAGGTCTGAGCAAAATAGGGGAAGGTGTCCCTGCCCAGGACAGGGGGTGGAACTGGGAGATCTCAAAGGTCTCTTCCAACCCAAAGCACTCCATGATTGTTGGATACAGCCCACTGTGTTCCTGGCAGGGTTTGTGGAGGCTGCAGGCACAAGAGGTGAGATCACCACTGCAGTCAAGTGTCCTCTGAGGCACCACGGGTGTCCCTGTGGAGCTGGTTGGTGTAATTTATTATTGTGTCTCTAAATCAACACGAGATGTTTAGTTGGGCACCCAAATCCTGCTGTGGGTGTGGTGATTGCCTGAGATCCAGTTCCTATGAACCCACCAAATGCTGCAAATGTTTTAACATTCCAGATCTATTAATATGCTAATATTTCCCACAAGCTGAAAAATTTAAAAGTTAAATGTGAGAATCTCTGCTTGAGTGCTCACTATAATGTGTTGGGGCTTCATTTTTTACCTTGCCACTTCCTTATTTTCTTTTTTTCCTTTTTTGTTTTTGTTTTTGGTCTTGTTTCATTCTTTTTTTTTTTCCTACCTCAAGACAGAGGCCTTTAAAGTTGGGTTTTCTCCCTAGTAAGTGTTTGTAGAGTTCCTAGCACAACCAGATCCTGATGGAGCCGCTGGATATTAATGTGATGCAAATTAATCAGTAATGAAAATTAAATGTGTATTTATGCTCTAGTTATAATGTTTATACAAATACAAGGAATGTGTACCATGATTGTGTAATGTTTCCCACCACAATATGTGCAAGGGTGATGCATTAACCAGCTTTAAATAAAAGAAAGGGCCTGGTTTGTTCAAATGAACAACCCAAGGGAGAAACACCTCTTTGAAGTGGAAGAGAATGAACATTGTGAAATGCAGAGCCAGGGATTTTCAATATCTTACCCTCTCCAGTTTTTTGACAGTGATGGTGGAATTTATCTCTTGGCTCCTTCTATATTGTGTTTTTGCAGTTCACCCAAAATTTTGTCAAAACTCAAGGATGTTTGTGATGAGGAGCACAACTCAAGACCTACCTTCGGAGTAAATGTCAATGAGTGTTCCTCCTTCTGGCTTTGTTAGAAATGCTCTTTAGATAAGGAGTTGAAAAAAGATCATGGCAAGACTTCTCTTTTTTTAAAAAAGAGAGGCAGATGTAGCTTTCCCTCTTTCATGAGTTCCCCACAAAAGGAGAAGTTTCCGTGGCTATCACGGACATGCCCCTCCCTGGGAACTCCTGGAAAATGACAATTGCAAATCTAGATATTTTATCTCATTTCCAAAGGCAGGAGGGGAAGTGTGGAGATAATGGGAACAAACTGCCTCGTCCCAGACATGATCTCGTATAATCTCCTGTGAAATCGTTAAATTTCCATTTGTGAATATCCTTTCAGATGATCAGGATAAATCCAGTGCTGTAAATTCTGTGACGTTCAGGCAGTGTTTTCCCTGGAGTGTCAATAGGAGGAGTTTGTTTCACTCACCAAGTGCTAAATTAGTCTTTGGGTGGTCACTTGCTGATGAATACAACAGATTAGATGGGAAAATAAGGAACACAGGGAAAACATTTTCCTTTTCAACAAACCACCATTACTTAACAATACCCTAAATGGGAAATCTGGGGTTTAACCTGAAATGTGTTGAAAATTACATGGAAGATTCAACACTGAAATGTGCTGGCACGGAGTCCTCATTTGGAAGAGAAAGCAGTCTGGAAACTTGTAGTCTATTCACAATTACCACAGGAAGTGTTCGTGTCCTGCAGCTTCAATATTTGGAGTTCTATTTTCCCTTATTCCCCGTAGTCATTGAATCCTTAATGCCTGGCTTTGATCCTTATCTCAAACAGAGCCTCTAAAGGATAAATTCAAGGTGAGGTGGCCTCAATATTCCATGTGCTCTGTTTTTTCCAGGGGCCTTTTGGCCAGAGGCTTCACAGAGACCCATTATTTGCAGGATGGCACTGACGTGGTTCTCACACGCGATCTCACGGTAAGGTTGGGCTGTCGTGGCTGGAGATGATGCTTCAGCCTCAAAATCCAAAGTGTTCTCTGCCAGGATCTGAGCCCTGGGATGAAACAGCTCAATGTGTGATCTTTTTTTACTGTTGCCTTCAGTGTCTTTGCGACTGCTCTGATCCTACACGTGAATTTTTAGAGGCAGGCTTTAAAGGCGAGCTCTGGGGTTTGAACCAGGTGACTTTTAAAATTTGTGGGTTTTTTTTCCTTTTTTTTTTTTTTTTTTCAGCTTCTTGGAAATAAACCCATTAAATTTTCATAATTATAGCAGTCATGGCTGATCAGTTATGGAGAAAAGCCCTGGTTCTATTTGGGAAAAAAAATCACCAAATATCTGATTTCCAGAGTGCAAAAGTTCATATCAGAGGTTGGAAGGCTTGGGTGCCTTTCCTCACTGGGGAACTCTTGAGTGGTGTTTGGGAGAGGATGTTGGTTGGGTTTATTTTTAAATCCAGGCCATAAATGTGTTGTGGATGTACTTTATACTTGTATTTGTGTGTATGTATGTGTATATTTATGTAAATGCATAAATATGTATGCATACAAAATATGGCTTGTTAAAATAAGCAGTTAAAACTTGCTTTTTACATATAAAAACCCCTTAAGGCAGGAATGTTTTTTGTCCTCTGACAGCATGAATGCCTTAATTAGAAATAATGCAGCAAGCCATTTTAATTACAAAGCTTATCTTTTATCTGCTTAAGTCCCATGAAGTATTTGTTATGTTATGGTATTTACTTACTGACACTGTCAGCAGAGACACCGTGCTTTGTGTTCCCATCCATAATGGGCTTTGCTGGGATCAGGGGAAAGAATTATTTCTCTGCATAACATTTCTGAAAAAGCATCTTCATTATAGCTCCAGACACCCCAAGTAAAGCAATCATTTCGAAAGCTTTCAGCTCTTTCATTTTGCTGGGTGCTCATATCTCCTTCAAAATCAGCTCAGGAGAAAATAGTCATTTGTTTTAGGTGCAGAGACTCCTGAAGGAAGGAAAAGGAAATAAATGAAGCACATGTGTCTTTTAGAGATTTACCTGAGTTAACAGGAGTATGTGTACAGCTAATGACAGGTTTTCTTTGCTGAAATACTGTATCTGTTTGCATAATGGCAAAGTCATGATTAATAATGACAGTGCATTTTACTGCCTGAAAAAGAGAGAGATCAGTGAATTCATTTTTCATTAAATGCTGCAATACTGTTGAGAAAAGATAAGTCTCCAGTTTTATTTTTGTATCTCTTTTTCACTGAGGACATCAATACAGTCTGGAGTTGAAACCAAATCCCATTTTCCATTGAAAAGTTGCTTAGTCAAATTCTGCTTGGAGGTCAAAGCAAGGCAGCTTTGTGCAGCTGTCACTTGGGCAGTTCTCTAGCACACGAGTCAGTGTCTAGGTTATTTTTCAATTTATAGCACCTGGAAAATTGTCAAAAGCTGCTATTTATTAAATGATCTCAAGCAAGGGTAGAGTACTGTTTTAAGTATGATGGATCAGCCTTGGTAATTATTTGTTTTTAAGGGGTCACCCATTTTATATACTAGTTTGTAGGAATAAAAAGATTTGATAGAGGAAAAAAAAACCCTGCAATTCAGTGGAGTTACTGAGCTAGAAATCAATTTTCTCCCAGTCCCGTTGCAGGCCATGCTCTGATAAGTTTACATTTTCGATATTGAACTTTGGCATCACATAGCTGGATCTCAGAGAAATTGTGAAATGGGCCACAACCAGGAGCTCAGAGTTAATAAAATGACAAGTTGTATGTGGAGAGGGAAAGAAATCAGGCCCTTTGCCATAATTCACTCTTAGATAAGGATAGCTGGACCACAGCAACAGCTGTGTGGGGTGAGATATTGGCTCCCCTCCTCCTTTCACTGTGCCTGTGCTCAGCTCTGGTGATGCTCAGATCCAAAGATTTCTTTCTCAGGAGCTCTGAGCTTTACCTCTGCCTTGTGCTTTCTTTTTAAGCAACGAGAATAAATCTATTTGATTTTAGGTTTTAGCATGTAAGAGTTGCTCATTACTTGATTTTTCTTCTATCAACTGGTTGCATGGAACTGATAACACTGAAATAAAGTGGAATAGTGCACCCACACTGAAAGTTTGACATCCCCAGCAATTGTGACTGAAGTGATCACCCCCAAAAAAATTCAGTCTCTGACTCCCTCCCTTCTGTTGTGGCTTTGTCTTTGCTAATGTGTTACTGACCCCTTATGAGGATTAATGATAAAAATACCCAAGATAAAACACTCTCACCCTGTTTCTGTCATTTTTTCTACTGAGAAAAGCCACTGAGATTCGTATTTAGGAAGTCAGAGCTGGCTGTTCTGTATTTGCTTGCTTGTGCTGGAAATCAAACAAACTTTTTTCCTGGCAAAAACTTATTTGCAGAAAATTCCTGTCTGAATCCTTCCATCTTGCCCAGACTGTTGCTTTCTTCACCAAAATCAAGGTGGTCTTTAGAAACCTGCTGTGAGTGAAAACCATGCCCCAGACTGGAAAGGTTAATTAATGCAATAATGAACCAAGCCATAAAAAGGCACAGGGAGATGGCTGTCAGGTTTCAGCACTGATAACTTCCCTTTGCACTAATCAGATAGGAACCTTTTACAGTTTCCAGGTGGCATTCAAAGGACCACAAAAAAAAAAGAAATGCTGGACATGACACAATCCTTGCTTTCCAGCCAGTCCCATAATTGGGAATGCAATATAACCTTTAGTCAACAATAAAATTAGTCTTGATTCCAGACAGATATGTAGATGTGCTTAGAAACCTTCTACGTATATTTTGCAAGCAGTGGATTATTAAAGAAATACAATAACCTAGACACAAAATGAAATTGGACTGTTGTCTCTCAAAATAGAAGACCCCCTTTATTCTTGGTTGTTTTTAATAACATGCAGCTACATAGTTGGGTATTTCAATAAAAGATTTCCTCTCCAACCTGTTTCCCTTCCCCTTCATTTGCTTTGTGATTTTTTTTTCCACGTTATAGGGTTTAGGTTGGCTTTGTTATGCTTCTCTTTTCACATACCTACCTCCTATAGGCATACACAGATTCAAATGCCCTTAAATAAAAACAGGGGTCTCTATAGAAAGCAGTAAAATGCAGCAGCTGATTTGTTAATCTGATTAAAACATTCAATATTGTAGCTTCAAATAAATAACACAGAAAAAGGAGGTCAGTCATACAAATTAAACATTATTGATCCTTTAAAAAAGAAGACCACAAAAACCCTCCGTTAACCTTTTGGGGTTTAGGAACTGTTTGGCCTGTTAGGCAGAGTGAATATTTGGTGGGACAGGAAAGGTGCTGTCAGTGTGATTCTGAATGTTGTGGCCTGAAACTGATAATCACCTTGAAATAAAAGGGCTGGGGAGGCAGGAGCAAGGAGTACTTGTGGCCACTGAAATGTTTTCTCTTCCTGCCACAGGGTCACTGCTATTACCATGGCCAGGTCCGGGGGGACCCCGAGTCCTCCGTCAGCCTCAGCACCTGCTCAGGACTCAGGTGAGTTGCAGCAATATTTGAGTTCCTGAGTGCTTGATTTGACTTTTAATGAATGAATCAATATTGGGGAAGGGGCTGAAGAGCTGGAAAGGGGCTCAGCCTGGAGCAAAGGAGGCTCAGGGGGGCTCTTGTGGCTCTGCACAACTCCCTGACAGGAGGGGACAGGACAGACAGGGGGGGTCAGGCTGTGCTCTCAGGGAACAGGGACAGGAGGAGAGGGAACAGCCTCAGGCTGGGCCAGGGGGTCTCAGGGCGGATATTTGGGAACAATTTCCTCATGTGAAGGTTTTTCCAGCCCTGGCACTGCTGCCCAGGGCAGTGGTGAAGTGCCCATTCCTGCAGGGATTTAAAAGCCCTGTGGTTGTGGCACTTGGGGACATGGGGTACTGGTGGCCTTGGCAGTGCTGGTTGGACTCAGTCATCTTAGAGGGCTTCTCCAACAGAAATGATTCCACGATTCTATCTCTTTTTCAAATGTTGGATGAATCCCTACAAATCATTTTCCCTCCGGTTGCTCTGAGGAGAAAAACCAAAGGATGTATAACACAATTTGAGGGGTTTTCCAAGAGCCACCCCTTCTCTCCTGCTGCCCATCCCTCTCTGTCCCCTTTTCTTGGCACATCTTCACACTGGCAGATTCCAATGGTTTTCCAGGCCTCTTTGTCCTCAAACTGTTCTACCAGTGCTGTCAGCACCACTTTACCACCTGTGAAATCACTCACTGTCCAGCAGCCTCATCATTAGGAGCGGTGGCTTTAGAAATCAGAGAATCAAAGATTCTATGATATTGAGAATATTCGTGGCTGTGGAGCTGAGTAGTTTTGTTTATGGCAGGTAAGATGCTCAGTTTTGGGATTTTAGGTGCTTGTTAACAGCAGAGTACCAGATTCCTGTCCCTGAAAACCAAACCTCTTCTGAGCTGGACAAAGAAATGGGCTGACAACATTTCAAGTACACAATGGACACAGTTCAGGAAACAATTATCTTTCTTACTTGGACAATCAGAGACTGGTATTTACTCACAGAGCTGTTCCAAATCACAGTAATTAACTGTAAATTGGCTCTAGCTTTCTCCCTGGAAAACCCAGCTTTCCTGTCAGATTTCCAGCCCTCTCAGCCTTTTCTGAGTTTAATTTATCTACAAACAGCAGGAGTAGCTGGAATATTTTCCCTTTGATTTTGCATTTTGTGCAATAGTGGCATTGTCAAGGATTTTTTAAGGGAGCTCTGGGACAGACAGCAGCAGAGAGAGCAGAGTTTGATCCCAGAACCCCTCTCCCTCTGGAAATTACCCATTTGCTGTAGTGGGTGGGATTCCTTTGGCTGGTTCCCACGGAGAGAGGCTTTATGGGTGCTTCACTATGGATCCAACATCTTCCAAAAGTTTAATAAACCCCTTGCATGAACAGCCAGCACTTACCTGTCATTCTCACTGTAAAATATGTCCAGAATTTAAAACCGCTTGTAAAATCTAATGCAGAGCTCTCAGTATTTTAGTTAAAAAATCACAGTGCTTCAAGCTCCACAGGGAAAATTTGTACCTCATGGGACAGGGTCTGCATTGATGTCCTTGTTCCAGAGCTACCTGGAAATTAATCACTCTCAAGAGAAATACCCTTCTCCACATTAGAAGTCTTTTCTTTCTTCTCCAAAGGGCTCTCTTTACATTTGTGGGGCTCCCAGAGTAATTTCCCAGTTTTAGGTTGTTCAGATATGTCAAGAGAGCAGATGCTGGCAGGGACATTTTCCTGACACTGTTGCAGACAAGTCCCCAAAGTGCAAGCTGACAGGATTAAGCTCCTCCTCTGCAAGGAAAGCAGAGCAGCACCTTTTTCAGTACAAAATTTCAGCAATTTCCTTTGCAGTGCATGTTTTGTTCTAGTAGGAGATCAGATGAGGATAAATCTCAGTTTCTGTGCCCCAGGCTGGTAAACAGAGTGTCCATGGGTGAGAAGAGTTTGTGATAAGAGTCCTGTGCCTGCTGATTCACTCCACCAAACCTGTTTCACAGCCCAGCAGCCAACAGCAACAATTCCCAGACAGCAACAACTCCCAGCTATTGCTTGTGCTTGATCACAGAAACTCAGAATGGTTTGGGTTGGAAGGGACCTGAAAGTTCATCCAGTTCCACCCCCTGCCATGGGCAGGGACACCGTCCAGGCTGCTACAAAAAAAAGACAGTCCAGAAGAACTTCATGGCTTACTTTGCTGGCAGCTTTGCTAGCTTGAAAGAGTAGATATGGACAGGATGGAATGGGATGGGATAGGGACTTGCCACCAACTTGCTGGAGCAGGGACTCTTGTTTTTCCACAGCATGACAAAGACCCCAAGCTACAGGAGCAGAGACATAAGGCACTGTGTGGCCATGGAGCCCCAGGTGGGGACAGTCCCTGAAGCAGCCCTTTCACTTGCAGCAGCTGTTGGAAGGGAGGGCAGGGCTCGTTTTCAGGGTCTGTTCCTGGCTTTGTGACAGTTTCTAAGTGAATCAGACAAATCTCTCTGTCTCAATTTCTCCATCTGCGAAATCCATTTAATGATTCTTACCTACCTCACACAGCTGCTGCATGGAGCTGGGGTTCAATGCCTGAAAAACATCTAATGAAAGGAAGTGCATGCTGTCAGCCCTCTGAAATCCTGGAGAACCAATATCCTCCCCCTCCCACCAGACAGGCAGCTTGGGCATTGTTCCAGGTGTGGATAGGTAGGGGCTATGCATTTTCCCCCCAGACCAGCAGAGTTCATTAAAAGACATGAAACTACTCATAAAGAATAGCTTCCACATTTCAGTGTGCTCTGAAGCCTGAGTGCTCAGCAGCAGTCAAAGAAGCAAAAGGGATCATAGGAGTAACTGAGACAGAAATAGAGGATAAAACAAGAACCCTCATTACCACTTTATAAATCCACAGAGCGCTCACATCTTGAGTTCTGCATGCAGTTCTTGTTTTCCCCTCCCCTGCTCCATCTCAGAAGAGGAAGAAGCATTATATCCAGAAAAGGTACAGAGAAGGGCAAAAATTGTGATCAAAGGTATGGAGCAGCTTTTATCCAAAGAGAGAAAATAGACTAGGATTTGTCACTTTTGAAAGGAGATGACGGAGAAAAGGAGCGTGATGAAACAAGGTTGAATGTCACGCTGGAGAGGGGACAATCACTGAATGCTCTTCATAACCTCAAAATTAGGAGACATCAACTGAAACTTTAGAGCAAAGGAAAGTACTTTTTTTAGTCACATAATGAAGTGCTGGAGCTGCCACAGGTGGGTATCAGTGTGAAAAGGATCAGTGGATTCCAAAAAGACATGACAATTTGGGACGGGGAGCTCAGGGAGCCTCTGCAGGGCTGTCAGACCCTGAGATGTCCCTGCCACTGCTGCTCTCAGAGCTGGGGCAGCCAGTTGGGGCTGCTTGGTCTCTTCTTATCTGTCAGCCCAGAGTTCCTGCTGTTGGCCACAGCCAGAGAGGAGGTGCAGAGCTGGAGGAACCTTGCTCTGACCTCTCCCAGCCATCAAGGTCTTGCCTCCACAAGGCTGAGCTGTTGAGATGTGTTTTTAGCTCCTGAACATGAAGTGATTGTTCTGTGGTGAGGAAGAATTTAATGAAATCTGAAAACTGAGATTTGTCTGGTTTATCAGGCAGATAGAGGGGTGAGAGATGAAGAGGAGAGAGGAAGAGGCTCAGCTCTCTCAAACACACATTTTTCAGCTCTGTTACACACATAACATTTGAGCTCCTCACGTCAGGGCACAAGGCAGAAATAGTGGGATTGACACTGAGAGCTGCCTAAAATGCAGGTTAGAGGAGAATATAATCATGCCTTAATCTGTACCCTGCTGGCTCCTCTGAGAAGGAGGAGCTGAGTGGCAGAGAGGGCTCAGGAAATGCTGAATGTACGAAAAGGGAACAATGGCTAATCAGGATTTCTCTGTGTCCATCTGGATCACAAAGCCAATTCGACTGTCAGAGTTTGTGGGAAGGTGAAGGTACATTTTGAGCCATTTCCTTTTCCTTTGCCTTTCCTATTTTCCTGTCCTCAGGAAATACCCTTCTGTTTATCCAGCTTGGTGGCTCTTCAAGTTTTTAGCAAATAATTTTGGCCTGTGGCCACCGCTCACCTCTTCTGTGATAAATTTGTTTAGACTTGAATGATTTTTCCCTGATTACTTTCCCTGTGAGTGCTGAATACACCCAGAACTTCAACCTGGAGAAGGGCACAAATCTCCCTGGTCCAGGGGCTGGCAGAGGACTTTGGCATGGGAATGTGCAGCTACAAAAACATCTGCAGTGACTTCTTAGATAGGGGGAGCTTGAGAGGTGCTCCCAAAAACTCCTCGGGAGCCTAAGGATGGAAATCTCCCAGAAACCTTTTCCTTCTGAAACACCAAAATTCACTTGAATACCCTCAGATCTTTTACCCAATTGTTAGATAATTAACCCAGTCACACATATAGAAAGCGTTCAGTCATTGTCCAGGCTCAGCAGCAGCTGAAAGATTCAGTGTCCACAGTGGCAGGGATGGGGAGAAGGCCCCAGAATGGAATAGATGCTTATTTTTACTGGGATTACAGAGTTATGGTGCCCGAGGCTGCCAATACCATTTTTCAAATGGTCTGGCTGAACTCACTGCAGCCCAGACACAGTCAGCTGAAGAGGGAATTTAAATGTGACACTCCAGACATCAAGTATTTTAAAAAGGAATGGAAGTAGGAAACCAGTGAGAAAAAGAAATGTAAATTCCTCACAGCCCCTCAAGCATCATTTCCCCACAGAAGAAGAGATTTCATCCAAAAGTTAAGTTAGGAGAAAATTCCTGTTGAGAAAGGCACTGGTTTGGATGTGAGCTTTTCCTCTATACTTTCTGAAGAGCTTTTAGTTCATATAAACATCCTGCATGGCTTGTAATTTATCTGACCGGGGAACTCCTGGAGGATTTTGAGCTCAACATTAAAAACCCATTCACTTTCTGGGGTTTCACAGCTTCTGTAGGCTGCCTGTTCCAGGGGACCAGCTCCTGGCTCAGGGTCATCTCTGGGATCTGAGAGGGACATCACGTCCAGCCTTTAGACACGATGTGCACGTGGGTCCTCAGGAGCACAGGGATCACTGCCAGGGCAAGGATGAGGGATGATCCCTACCCAGCTGTTTGAGCCTGTTCCTTCTCCAGCCACTCTGCTTCTGGCATTTAGTGAGATGTGCAAGTTTGAATCTTTTTTTCCTGTCTGTCTTTTGCTGCAGGGTGCTATAAAATATGCTCACTAAATTGGTACCCACACCAAAGCCTCTCCTTTCTCCTTTCTCCTTTCTCCTTTCTCCTTTCTCCTTTCTCC
>CM031862.1:2615135-2703780 GCA_018697195.1 Certhia americana
TTCTCCTTTCTCCTTTCTCCTTTCTCCTTTCTCCTTTCTCCTTTCTCTCTCCCTCCCCTCCCCTCTCCTCTCCCCTTCCCTTCTCTCCCCTGTCACACTTTCTCTGACAACACAATTCCTGTTCCTTGCAGTCCAAATTCTGGACATGAAATTTCATTTTCTCTTCCCATTCAAGTAACTCCTTGCTGGAATTCCAGGAATCAAAGTTGCAGCTCGCTCAGCATCCACTCTGGACAGATTTGTCCTGCACTGAGGAAGGATGAAGTGTGTGCTGTAGGAGTCTCTGGCCATAATTCCATTTCAGAGAATATATTTTCAGGTTCATGAAAGGCACTGGCTGGAGTAGAGGCTCTGTGAGTAATGAAGTGTCTGGGTGAGAACACCTCCACCACTCCTGCGAGATGTAAAACCAGTGGTGCTACTGCTTCCACTGCCCTTTGAGATGCTGCCCTCAGTTGATTTGGGTTAGATTTGTTATTTTAATAGAATCCTGCTGTGCAGTGCAGTGGGATAGTGGGATTGTTTGGCTCTCCTGTTGTGCTCTTCATCAAGAGATAATTTTTTGTCTGTGGATACTAAAATTTCCTCAATTTTAGAGCTGGGGGATTGTTGCAGAAAGAGGTGACCTGGGGCAGTGGTGGAGACAGGAGCATATCTGCCTCCAGACTCCTGTTCTCTGTATTTCCCACTCCCTTAAAGCTAAAGAATGACCAAACCATTTGAAGAATATCTAAATATCAGCTCTATTAGAAAAACAGTCAATAGATCATTCTGCTCATTTATCCCCATGGTATCCATCTGCAATTTATTAAAACAGCCTAAAAGTGAAGTCCTCATTCACCACTTCATTTTTCTTCCTCATTTATTTGTTTGCCTGCTTACTTGCCTGGGAATTCGTTACACAGAGCATTGGGAATGTAGAATGTAAAATAAAAATTAATAAAAATGCCCTCTCAGTGCACAGATCAGCCCCTGAGACTGTGCCTGTTGAGCAGCCCTGCACTCCAGGGACACAAGGCTCCAATTCTGGCACCTTTTCACCTAAAACTCCTTGAAATCCATGGAAGAGCTGTAGGATCAGACCCTGTGCTTTTGAAGCTGTAACATTAATTGTGGGATGAAGGACCTGGAGGTTTTCAGGTGGCACAGGAGCACTGCAGTGTCTGTGGGCAGGGACAGACTTTAAGTGAATATTTATGTGTATGATTGCCCTCTAATTACTTTCTCACCAGCTCAGGACATCTACATTCCTCTGGTAATAGAGCTTTTTATTATTATTGTTTAGAAATGAGTATAACTTTGAGCTTCATTAAAACCAAATGTTTAATTGCACTCACGGATCTCAGGTTTATCAATTTACTTAATTTCCCATGTATAGTGCAGCAGAATAATATATAATAGTTTCATATAGTGCTGTCCAAGCCAAGTTTTGCTTCAGCATCACAATTTCTCAGACAAGTATGTGTTGATGGTTTATGTTGGCAGGACCTTTGCTTCTGCTGACAAGTTGGAAAAGAAAAATCCCATTTATATTTTGAGATTTCCTAAAGCCTGTTGATTTATGAAATACGACTGGCCTTGCTTTAGGTTTTGTTTTGGTTTTCCTTTTTAAGAGGGAAAAAAAATTACATTTGATTTTATTGACAGTTTAAAAAGTGGAATTATTCCATTAAATTGCCTTTCCCTGATTGAGAGATTCCTGGCAATGTGAAATTATGTGAGTTATGCTTTAATATCTGTTTGAGACAGGGAGAGTTCTCCTGTCTCAGACAGACATTCCCCAGGTGCCCACGTGGCTCAGAATGGAGGACAGGAGGCAAAACCCAGTGAGATTTCCATGTCCAGGGGGTATCAGCAGGGATGGGGACGTGGGTGTGGATGGGGACATGGGTGTGGATGGGACATGGGTGTGGATGGGGATGTGGGTGTGGATGGGGATGTGGGTGTGGATGTGGGTGTGGATAGGGGTGTGGATGTGGGTGTGGATGGGGATGTGGGTGTGGATGTGGGTGGGGATGGGATGGAATGTGGGTGTGGGTGTAGATATGGTTGTGGATGGGGATGGGATGGGGATATAAGTGTGGATGGGGATGGGGTGTGGATGTGGGTGAGGATGGGGATGGGATGGGGATATAAGTGTGGATGGGGATGGGGTGTGGGTGTGGATGGGGTGTGGGTGGGGATGGGGATGGGGATGGGGTGTGGATGTAGATGGGGGTGTGAGTGTAGATGCAGATGTAGATGTAAGGTGTAAATGTGGATGGGGATGTGGATGTGATTGGTTTGGTGCTGACCCCCAGACACGAGCAGGGAGCAAACCCTGTGCAGAGCTGGAGTTAAATTTAAGCCAGGCTCAGGACCACACTGGAGCTGCTTGCAGCTTGCCTGGAGCCTGGGAGTTGATGTCTGCCCGTGCTCTTGGGATGGATATTTTCCCTCCCTCTCTGCTACCAGTGATGGAGAAGACAGAGGGGTAATTTCAGGTGGGGTTGGGGTTGTCTCTTGGCTTTCATGCCTGCCTCATTTGCAAATCCTTCTGACTTCTCAGTATCTGTAGGTTTGGAGGAAAACACAGAATTAGTTGACACTAAAATTTGAATACTTCATATTGCTTTTTTTTCCCTCAAACATTTATAATCCTGGGAATTCCAGTAGTCTTTTGTCTGATAGAAACCCCACAGATTGGTCTTATGGACTTGCTGAAATCTCTTTGGGGTTCTTTGTAAAAGTTTTGATTTGGGATCTGTAGTTTAATATGCCATTTGCCACATTAATATATTATTTGCCACGCTGGAAAATACTACATTGTTTAAAATTAATGGCTCCTTAAAAATAGAAAAGTTTCTGGGAACATGGGCTGGCTCAGGAGTGTGGGAGAGTCCTGTTAAAGAGGGAGACACAGAAATGGTGAAGGAGAAACAGAGGCTCCTTGGAAACACCTGAGGGGAGGGGGAGGAACCAGTAGCTATGGGTTTATTTTATTTGCCTCAGATTCTCAGTCCTGAATGACTGGTGGGTATTGTTCACACCAAAAAAAATAAAAATAAAAAAGAAAGGAACCATAGCTCTTGACTCGTTACATTTTTAAGGTGCTATGCTTGGCACTGCACAATGGGGGAAAAAATGCAATTGTAGGAAAAGAAAATTAGTCAGAAACAGAGAGCTGGCCAAGAAAATTCATATTTGATATTCATTATCTTATTACAAATGGTCACAAGCCAAGTGCTGATATCCTGTAGGCAGCGCTCAAGGGATAAGTGGCCTTAAATGAAAAGTCTGGAGGTTTTTATGCCAAATCTGAAGATTTTCCTTATCCTGGGATTGCTCCATAGGCAAAGTGAAACTGTCCTTAAAGGCTCAGGCTGTCCCTTGGGATGGGAATCAGACTGGAATGCTCAGGACAAGCCCAAATTAATAATTCTGGGATCTGGTCTTTTGTCCATACCTTCAGCAGGTAAAGGAAACGAGGGGTAAAGAAATGGTTATTTAATTCTTTTTAAAGAAATGGGGGTTTAGTTTTTTTAGACAGAGGTTGGGTACATGGGGGGGTATATTAGAAACGTGGCATTGATGTTGCACATTTTGGATATGAATTTCCAAAAGCAAGATGATCACTTTCAAATATTAAAAAAAAAAATTAAAAATTGAGAGAACTCTGCTCATGATACAACTAAATCTCTCCCTTTCTAGCACAAGTAATGCAAGAAAATCGTTCAAGGTTCTAATTTTGAAAGTGAATGTTCTAAAAAGGGCAAATTTAGCATTAAAAAATGAACCCCTTATGCTTTTCTGTTGTTTCTGAGTTGTCAGGGAGCTGCTCAGGCTGGCCCATTTCAAACAGTGACTAATGGACTCCTGCCTCCAAAATTAAGTGATTAATTGTACAAGGCAAAGACAACAATCCTTATTTGATGGTGCTGATTACAGGGCTGCTGGTTTTTGGAGTGAAGGCAATGTGTTGTCCTGATTTCCTAAATCCTCCAAGGAGTAAGGCAGCTCTGACAATAATGTAGAGGTGTGGGGTGTGAGGTTACTCAAATCCTGGTGACCTGCCGGAGGTGTCTCATATGTCAGGAGGGTTGCTGGGATCCTGGCTGGAGCTGCAGGGTTGCTGGGATAAATCAGCCCAGCTTTTCCAGCCTTGATCCATCACTCCCAGCCCGCTGGCTGATGGGTGAATGTGTCTTACCTGCTCTGCCGAGGGGACTGAGGAAGCTGCAGGTGAAATATCAGACCCTGAGCCTTGGTTCAGGTCAGTAAAACAGGCTCCTGGGACTGCTGTTGGACAGATTTTGATATCATGGCTGTCCAGGCTGCTTTTTAAATGTCTGTTGGCTTGGCTGAACTGGTGTTAATGGTGCTCTAACACGAAATTGTGCAGCCAGCTTGGAATTAATACTTCAGTTAATTTGTTAGCAGACCAAAGACTTCGAGTTTCTTCATGGTATCTTCCAAATAATAGGGTAATTAAGGTAGCTTTTTCCTAATAATTATGATTTTATTTTTAAATCAGTCTTCATAGTATGATTAACCTGCTTTCGGGTCATTTTTCTCCTATTTTATCCTTCTTTTTTCTAACTTTCTGGAAAATTGTACAGTGGCACTGGTCTCACAGTGGTTTTCATATCTTACCTTTGTCACAGCATAGACAGAAATAAAAAGGGCAGGCCCTTCTAAAACACCAAAAAGACACACTAAGAAAATAAAGTCACTCTATCCCTTGTCTCCAGTCCCTCCTCAGCCCTCCTAGAGCCCCTTTAGGCCCTGGAAGGGGCTCTGAGGTCCCCCTGGAGCTGTCTCTTTTCCAGGTTGGACACCCCCAGCTCTCCCAACCTGTCACATATTCATCCTTTTGTCACCTTTGTTTTGCTGTGGCTTCTCAGGACAACTGGGCAGGACGCAGCACAAGGACCCTCTTTCCTCCTATAGTCCATAGCTTAAAGTGTTCAGCAAGAGAGCTGTCACTGCAAAATCAGTGAGTTCCTCGGGGAGCAGGTGCTATTGCTGCCAAAATTATTCTTTTGGGCAGTAAAACGAGTGAAACAGGAACCAGCTCTTCTTGTGCCTGAGCTTCCCTCTGCTGCCCTGCTGTTCAGTGTCTAATAATCCAACCTGACACCAGGGCCGAGGCTCATGTCAGGGTGTGGTTTAACAGCTGGAATGCAGCTGCAGGCTGCAGTGAGTGCTTTCCCACTGCACCTTTGCTTCCCAAAGCATTTTGCCAGGCTTTGGTTCGCCCCCGTTTGCCGCGGCTCCGTCGGCGTCGGCAATGCATCACTGGGAGAATGGAAAACAAATAAAGCACAAATATCATTTTGCTCTGCAGTGCAGCACTTCAGAAGAGACAAATTTCTGTGAGCCATTGGTTCTTTTAAAGTACAGTGTGTGCTGCAATGACAAATGTACAGCTTTGATGTTTCCTGCTCCGCTCGCCCGTGACGTTGTAAATCAGTGTTTTGCTTTCTCATACTCCATCATTATTAAACTTGGTGTACCTCTGGTGCAGACAAGCTCTTGCAAACCACGTGTCTCACCCTGCTCTCCTGTGTCCCAGGGGAATTATTGTATTTGAAAACAACAGCTACATTCTGGAACCATTGGAAGGTGCTACAAGTGAACACAAGATCTACCGAGCAGAAAATCTGCAAATAGCCCCGGGATCCTGTGGCCACCAGCTGGACATCCCTGCCACGGGGGCTGCTGCCAGTGCCACATCACAGCATTCTACAGCTGCCAGGGTAGGTGGCTGATGTGCATTTAGGTGTCTGGTTTGCAGCATTTTCCTACTACTGCCCACCACAATAGTCTCTACCGAGCAAAACCTTAACCCACATCATTGACTTCCCTTGGTGCCATTTGCTGAAGTGCAGCCTTGAAATTATTTGTTAAAGCTTTATTACTTTTCCTGCACTCTCCATGCGTAACTTGCTTTTCACTTCCTTTTCAACACAGAAAAGTTTATGGGTTCATATTATGGTCATATATTTTGGTTCTTGTATGGTTATAACCTGAATTTAAGGCTCCCTAAGAATACTGAGCAATGTCTGGAAAAGTTCTTGCCCTCCCAAGATGAAAGAGAATATGATAGCTGGGATACTTTGCTAATACCAGGTTTGGAACCTTTATATTTTAGTAGCCAAGTCTCTTATGCAGACAAAACAAATTCTCAGCGTATTATTTTACAGATATATTATTGGAGTTGCTGTAATGTTGGCAGAAAACATACTTCACGTGAGATGCAGCCAGCTAATGGAAATTAGAAAATTAAATGAGCTAAAACCCAGGAAGAGGAAATGCTCTAGATAATTCATCTGCTTATTGGACAAGGATTGTAGAAAAGGCTGGGTTAGGTGTTCAGGAATTATATGATGATGCAAATCTGCCATCAGCATTTATTGAAAGTCACATATGGGGATTTGTAGTTGCATGTATGACTCAGGCTTTGCACCAGGTCCATTGGTAAGGGAAGCACCTAAGTGACATCTCTAGATACAATTATGCAATAGAATTAATTTATTTCACATTTTTTTGAGTATTTCACCTAAAGCATTAGCGTTTGGATGCAATATTGCAAGAACTAAGTGTATTTCTAAAAGTATATGTGGGTGGAAAACATTGAAAATACAACTTTATTAGCATTTCCCCAAATTATTTGTGACTTTGACTGAATTCCACTGAAGCAGTCAATGTAATGAAGAAATAAAATGTGTGCATGTAACAAACTGACACAACCAAAAACATTTTATTATTACTCTTATGGTTCTCCCATTTTGCTGGTGGCTTCAACTACACCTCAAATTTCCCTTTAAATATCTGAAAAATATTTTTGCTGTGGTTCAGCGGACATAATTATAAAACCTGTCAACAGTTGCATCATATGGATAGGTACAATATATTTAATGAGTAAGTTGGTTAAGCTTCTAATGTAGGAATTTTGAAAGCTGTCAGATGTAATGTATGGAGTGAGTTTTCATATTTCAGTGTTGTCACTAAGCAGTCTGTCAGTGGGCATGTTGAATAAAGATGACCTGCAAAGTGGGGAGACATAAAGCTGCTCCAAATCACACTGGGTGACAGAATTAAGCAGAAGTCTGATCTAAGGTTCAGGGCATGATGAAAATATTTGGCTTCTTGACAGGTCTGGGGGAAGAGTTTTGTTTGGTTTTATCCCTCGCCTCCTCACTCAACCACCTACACAAAATTTTTATTGAGCAGAGCTGAAATGTGAGATCAATTTATCACCAAGGGTTAGATGCAAGTACAGATGCAGGATAGGACAAGCAGCAGACCAGATACAAACAGGAGCCTCAGTGGAGCAAGGCAGGAGATGCAGAGGGTGCTGCAAACAGGCTGTGCCCCACTGGAGCAGGGTCTGCCTGAGTACTGGGTCATTTCATGACTCACTGGACCCTCAAATTGCACCAAGGAACATTTTCCAGCTGAGCTCCATTGAGACAGGACCCTGCAGAAGACCTGATGTAGGGACAGACCCCTCAGTAGAGAATTTTCCCTGTAGCCACAAAGAAGAAAAACCCATTTTGGTGGCGCTGGTGACCACGATCAGGATGTTTTAAGAGCATGAACAAAAAGAGTCTACACCATGGCAGTGTCCATCCAAGCCATGCCAATTCCCAGGCAGGGAAGGCTGAGGAAAGGGTACAGCTCTGGGACAGCAGGTTTGTGACAGGATCAGGTGTGGAAGAAGCAGAGAAGAGAGACAATGGCCAGTGGAGCAAAGCCCATTTTCCCCCACATCTCATGACTGTGTCATTGACTCTTCATTTCAGTGCTGAAGGATTAACTCAGCACAGAGGTTGTGCATTGATGCATCTGGCTGCAGAAAGCAAGCTGAAAGAAGCCATAATTAGGTATATTTCATAAATAAATATTGTATCCCAGGAATTCACATAGCCTTTGGGCAAATCTCAGGAACAGATTTGTTATGCAGATCACTCACCAGAGGCTTATGTGATTTTTATACTTGCTAGCCAATTTCTCTCCAGCTCGCTCCAGTCTGAGCAGTTTTACTCTTGGTGAGAGGGAAATGGTTTAAACTGATGTAACAGAGCTTTCCTTGTACCTTTGAACTCAGATTTTCCTCTATTGTCTTTTCTTCTTCACTTGGAGGAGGACGAGAGGCAACTTGGGTATGCATCTCTTTAGGACCTCATAATAAATTTCAGGATGGGAGAGTTTTAGTGCCTGAGAGATCATTTCTATCCCAAACAGCAGCCACATGGCCATTTGCCTTTTGTGGCACCTCACTCATGTCTGAGTGACATCCCACCCCAGCACCAGAAGTTTTAAAAGAATTTACCTCAGCTTATTTGCCAGAGCCCCTAACAAGTGTAATCCTGTCAAGTGTTTTGCATCCATGATGTTTAGTTCATTAACAGCAGCTTTTACTCCTCTCTCCATAAATATTGTCCAAATAAAACTTTTTTCAAGTTATTGGAGTTTGCAACATTATTAAATATTAGTTTGAAAGTCAGATACTAAAGATTACATCGTTCACTTTTCCTCTAATTCTTGCAAAACATCAAAATCATTAATCTGCAGATAATGAAGAGGAACAGTTTGATAATGTGAAGAAGAGTTTGTGAAATTTGGCTGGAAGGAGATGTCCAGCACTGGCTGTGCTCAGGGGATCTCTAGTTTGCCTTGGAGCAGTTTTCCTTGGAAAGCTTTAGTCATGTTTTAGGTTAAAGAGCTTTGCTGCAGTTCAAGACATCATGCTCAGTTGTAGGTCAGACATCTGTTTAAACCCTCTAAGTTCTGGCAGGAAGGTCAGATATTCTGCTGAGACCACTTTTCCCTAAATGGCCTAGTCCAGACACAAGGAAGGAATGAAGGGATAGATGCTGCTGCTGTAAATCACAGAACTTTTACAGGCACTAATAGTTCGCTTAAATTTAGGGTAGCAAAGGAGCTGTGACATGTTTTGTACTCTTACAAAATCATTTCACTTTCTTCAGTGATTTTGTTTTTTCAGTTAAGCACTATGATTCTTTTAGACCTGCATTTTATATGCAGATACAGAATTAAATGTGTGCCTGCCATTTTTGAAGTATTAATTTGCTTCCCCAGACACTGACAGTCGGTTCTGCTTTTTTTTATTTTTGGGTTTTTCTTCCTACATAATTCATCAGTTGACTGCTTGACCTCTTCTCTGCTTCACTCAATATCCCTTTATCTCTCATTTTTCTTAGTAACCAGTTTGTCTATTGTGTGAAATGGCCGTTAGAAGTTGCCTCATCCCTCCTTTAAACATGCTTTGGAAATAGCAAAGGTCTTTCTGCTAGAGGGGATATTCTCCTGTGAGGAAAGATAACTCAAATGTTTCAACTGCAGAAAGCTGAAAGGTTGAGAGAGACTTTGCACCACACTCCTGCTTTCTGTGATCAAATCCTGAGGGGTTTTGTAAGTAAGGAAAACTTCCATGAGGAAGGAGGAGGAATACAAACTACAAATTTGTATGTAGTAAAATCTTAGTAAAATGTAGGAAACCTGAGACACTTGTATTTCCCCTTGCAAGCACTTTGCTGTATCAAGGCTGAAAACAAAATAAGACTTTCATGGTTTTTTGACAGCACAAGAGGGAGACTCTGAAGACAACAAAGTACGTGGAGCTTGTTATTGTGGCAGATAATCGTGAGGTAAGGAACTGCAAAATCAAAAGTTATGTGAGCAGCAAAGGGGCAGCTCAGTTCAGTTACCATGGTGCTGCAAATCAGGTGTTTCAGTCAATAATATGATGTTTTCTGAGGTAAATCATCCTCCCTAATTAGGGCTGAGCAAGGGTAGGAATTATTACGACAGGACAATAGTCACACTCAGTTGCAAAATTTCTTGCGATACTTCAGAAGGACTTTGACTCTGAAATAACTGTGTCAGCATGGAAGAAGAAGCAAATATTCATTCCTTGAGCAAGTTAAGTCCTCATTGCCATTCACTGTGCCCTCAGTGGGGCTGTCAGTGCTTCTGGAGCAGTGCTGGGCCATCACATTCCGTGGAGCATAACAGCCTTCCTGATGGTTTGCAAAGGGAGCTTCAAAATGCCCAGCACTGGCTGTAAAAATGTTCCAATGAGCTGAATGGCAAAGATCTGAATCCTGGCTTGAATTATCTTCCTGCCTTTTTTTTTTGGTGGGTTTTTTTTTTTTTTTTTTTTTTTTTTTTTTTTTTTTTTTTTTTTTTTGGTTTCCATGAACACTGCTACTTAGGGAATTGCAATCACACTTTGCAATACCAGCTAAGAGAAGAACTTTTTCCCAAAACATCAGTCCTGAAAGGACCCTTGTGTAACACTTAGAGATGTTAAAATCTTTTCATGAGGACCAAACTCCTGTCCCACGGTCTGTGTTTCTTTTGGGGTACACTGTGGTCCTGTGAGTCCAGCAGGAGTGTGGAGGTGGATTTTGGCTGCATCCTAATTCCCAAACATCCCTGATGTGCTGACTCTTGGGGGGAAACTCTGTGAAATTGGTGCTGCTGGTACATTGATCCTTTACGTTCCAAGTTTCAGAGACAAGGCAAAGATGTGGAAAAAATTAAGCAGAGGCTGATAGAAATTGCAAACTACGTTGATAAGGTAAGAACATGAGGATTGTTTCCCTTTTCCCAATCCTCCCACACTTTCTGAAGGATGCTGAAAGAGCTAACCCTGCAGCTTTCCTGGTGCTCCAGTATTTCTGAGAAAAGCTTCTCTCCAACCAGGAAAAGCAAATTTAAACCTTTCATTTGCCTTTCAGTACACAAAGCCATGAGCTCTGTTCTGTTGTCTATGAGATGTAAAGATCTATTCCTAAGGAAAAGCCCAATTTAGCCCTAGGATGGTATACACCAGAAAAGAGGGTGGGGATAATCACCTATGGAACAGCCTATAGAAAAAAAGAGGATTATTTTGAAGATAAATTTGGAGAACAAAGTCATGTGCAGCATCAAGGGAAGGTCCAGTTGTAAGGCAAACAAAGGCCTGTGAAAACACAATTAATGAAATGCATAGTCCAAGGAAGATGGCAGAATTAAAAATAAGGAAGCAGAATTTGATGGCTGAGTTAGAGCAATAAGAGAGAGACATACACTGATTTTTTTTTTTCTTTTGGTCTTGAAATAATTCCTTGACAGTAAACAATAAAGGCTAAGAGTTATCTAGAGTGGGTTTTGAACAAATTAGAGTTTATTTTTGTCAGGCTGTATGGCCAGAAAGTATTAAGACTCTAGTAGTGAAATTATAACTGAGAGAGTCTTAATTTATCTGAGAACTTATCAAGTGATACTTCAAGGGCAGTAGCTCAAGGAGAAGCATTCCTGATTAAAAACAAGCTGCTGAAGACACCTCTACCTCATCCATAATTGTCTTGCTGACTTATTGCTGGAGGACAGGTGTTTATATGTTACCTGCTCAAAATTAATTTTGCATATTGTAATGTATTTTTTGTTTCATGCTTAATTTATGCTCAGCAAATGCCAGCGTTATGCAAATGACTGGAATGCATAGAAACAAGACAAAGATCTACTGGGTGTTTTCCTCAGCCTGTCAGGCAAATCTGGGCTTGATCAATCCTTGACTCTTTCCTCACATTGCTCTCACATAAGAATTGTTGTCATGGCTCTGCTGATGTTGCTCTGGCTCCCTCTTGCAGCAAAATGGCGTTTGCTGGTGGGGGGTTAGGTAAAATCATTTGGTTTTACCTGCTCTGTGCAAGACTTGATGGCCCTGGCTCATTTTCAGCTACCATTGTGAAGCACAAGCATGGCACAGCACAGTTCCTCTCCCTCTGGAATTGGATCTGTGCAATCCAGGGTGGGGTAGCCCTGGCAGAGCCATCTGCTATGGCCAGGAGTTGGTTCAGAACTGGAGGCTGTGGACAGGGAGTTGCAGGGTTGGGAGAAGTAGGAAATCCCTGGATCTCTGAATGCCTTATGAGTTATTGAGTTGGGCCAGAACTGTTTTCTGGGAGTCTTGGAAATATTTTGCCAGAGTCCTGTCAGGTGTTTTGCCCTGAAGAAGGAATTGTTTTTAACCTCTACAAGAAAGTTTTATAATCCTTTTATTGCAATATTCTAATACAACGTGGTCTGAAATATTTTTTAGACACGTATTTCCTGCTTTTCTCTTTTCCCTAGTTCTACAGGCCACTCAATATTCGAGTGGCCCTGGTGGGAGTGGAAGTGTGGAATGACATGGATAAGTGCTCTATTTCCCAAGACCCTTTCACCAGCCTGCATGAGTTCCTGGACTGGAGAAAGCTCAAGCTCCTGCCTCGGAAAGCCCATGACAATGCACAGCTGATCAGGTAGGCTTGGCTCTGGACCTGATACCCACCAGGATTTGGGGGATTTTGGGGATTTTAGGATAGCTGTACTGAGTCCTGCTCCAGCTGCTGAGCTATTGGAAGGAACATCTGTGCTCCTGAGGGTTTTCCCCTTCCCCTCTGCAAATATCAAACCCAAAACCACTCTGCAGGGCCCTTCAGCAGATGATCCAGATGAATTCCCTCTCTCAGCCCTGGTCCTCAAAGTCTGTCCTGAGTACAACTCATGTGGAGCAGCAGGTTGTAATCAGTGCTGCATACTCAGGGTATGAATTTACAACCAGTTTAAACTGGCCTTAGTCTAAATTATCACTAGAAAAGACAGCCCTGCTCTGACCCTAATGTGAAGCCCATTTTTTAATAAAAAGATTTCAGTATGCTTTAAAATGCTGTCTAATTTAGACAATTCATTTGCATTCATGATTTAAGAATTAAACCATAAACATATTTTACCCTGCTGCTGCTTTTTGGAATAAAGTACGTGAGTAAAGGTCCCTGTCAACCCAAACCAGTCTGTGGTTCTGTGAAAGTAAAAGCACTCTTAAAAAAGGTAAGAGGAACACCTCTTCCTTGAATAGGTACTATTTTGATCAATTGCCTATTCTTTACACTCAGCAGATAAACACACCTGAAGTCTCAGTAATTAAAAGGAGTTATTTACTTCTTACATTACCTGAATAAGAATAAATTGAGCCTTTCCAAACTGTCCCTCCTGAGATATTTGATTGCTCTATATGTATAATAACACTTTGTTTGCAATGATTACATTCGAGGCTGTGCATCATCTCAAGTAGCACATAAACTTTCCCCTGCATTACAATAACCCTTCTTTGAGTTAGACACGTAATTTTTATGCTTCTGTTCCCACCTTCAGTCAGCAGAAACAAACAAAGGGAAGAAGGCTCTTGTTGCAGCAGTAAAAACAAAGGAGGGTGATCCAGGGGGGAGTGATCTAGTGAGGAGGGTGATCCAGTGGGGGTGATCCAGCAGGGGTGATCCAGTGGATGTTCCAAGAGCTGGAGTGCTGGGGTTCAGTTCAGCTGAGTCAACACAGCCCATCTGGGTTTCCACTGCTTTAGACCTGTGAATGTGAGGAGCAGGAACGGGCTCTTTGTTTGAGATTGGCTGAAGTACAAACCTGGAAATGACAGGGACTTGGCACTGACTGGTGGCTCTGTGTCTCCTCTCCCTTCCTGCAGCGGGGTGTACTTCCAGGGGACAACCATTGGCATGGCTCCCATCATGAGCATGTGCACAGCAGAGCAGTCTGGAGGGGTTGTCATGGTAAGTGGGACAAGCCCAGCACTCAAACTGGCCCATCTGGGGTGACACCATATCAGGTTCTGCAGTCCTGCCTCCTCAACCACAATGTCAGCCCCATTTGTCCCGTTTTCCATCTCTCAATTGTTCATATCCCCATTCAGGTTGCTTGTAAATGATAGTTTCCATAGTGAAAAAACCCCAAAATATCGCATTAAATGTAGCAGGGCCTCTTTGCAAGGAGTTTATGCCTCTAATTGTTATTGAACCAGGTGCTGAGGTGCTGTGAAGGAAGAGAACCAGCAGATGTATTTGTTATACACTTGGGTATACTTGTGTTACAGGCAGCAGCAGTCTATCCTGAATCTTTTATTATATTGATTTTATTCTGTATTTATAGAGTTTCCTGTGTTAGGCCTTATTTTCCATCTTTGCAGCAGTGGTTTTATTGCATTGCCAGACAGTGAGAACAAACAATGGCAGCATTTATTCCACCTGAGTCTCTCCCAGGGTATTACTGTTGTTGTTACATGCAAGACACGGTGAACACACAAGCAAACATCTTATCCAGTTTCTGGGAGGAGTTCTGACGTATTTTCTTTCTTTTTTTTTTTTTTTTTTTTTTTTTTTAATTTGAATTTTACAGTGTTTTGTTCTAAGACGGAGGGAAGAAGCTTTAATATAGAACGATCAAATCACATAATTTGGGAAAAGTGTCAAAGTTGTAAAAAAAGACAAAGGTTTCAGGCTCCTGGTAGCTTGAAAAGCTGAGTCTGTAACTGCTGTCTGTAACAGTTATTCACTGGGTACCTGGGGGAGAGATGCAAAAGAAAAAGGAGGAAAAAAAGGAAGAAAGAGCTGTAGGAGTCTCCCAGTGCACACCCAAGTCTTGGTAAAAGCACAGATGAGGAAGACAGTCCCATTTTACTCATTTGACTCTCAGCCCTGCAGTCACTGCTTTGGCTTTATCTGCAGTCAGAGATGCCCTAAATGATGACTTTTTTGTTCTTTTGAGTTTTAACATAAAAATTAAAAGTATATATTACTGCCAAGTCAGTTCTCTTCACTCTGGAAATGGTAATTTTAAAGAGAAATAACTACAAATAGTTTGTTCCAGTGTTGAGAAAACAAGAATCAGAATTTCTTTTTCATAAAGAGGGGACTGATTTATATGTCCAGGAGAAACACAGGGTCTGTGGATGAGCCTTGGCCCAGGCTGAAGCTCCTGTCATGAAGGGGAGCATGATGTTACACAGAGTCTCAGTGAATTTAAGCCTTTGAGGTGCAAATTAACTTAAAACTTGCACAGAATAACCAGAAATGTTCTCCAGCTCTTTAAGCAAGTCCTCAGAAAAGGGGCCAAATCTAAGTGAAACAAAGGCTCACCCCAAAACCCAAAAGTGCAGCTGCCCAACCATGCCCTGAGTTAGCAAAGGCTGATTCAGGCACAGACAAAACGTATTTATATTTATTGGTACCTGTGCCTGGGGAGAAGTGGAATCCCCATCCCTGGAGGGATTTAAAAGCCCTGTGGATGAGGCACTTGGGGATATGGGTTAGTGGTGGCCTTGGCAGTGCTGGGGAATGAGTGGACTCCATGACATTAAAGGTCGTTTCCAACCTAGAAGATTCTGTGATTCTATGAAAGAATTAATCACTGTTAGCCTGGGAAGGGCAGGGGCTCTGGTCACTCAACACTGCACAAATGAACATTTGGCCAACCTCCTAATTCAGCCAATTTCTTACCCATCCCACTCCCCAAAGCTCCCACACTCTAAAACCTGGCCTGGAAGAAAAGACAATGAGAAACTGCGCAAGAAATGACATTTGAATACAAAATCTGGAGTGACTCTTGTCTGATGTGATTTTCGCAGTTAGTCAACTCTGCTTTATGATCTAAATTCTTCTGTCATGCCTCCCTGGGAGCCTGCCTGTCTCTTTTCTATAGGGCTGAGTTCTCTCAGTGGGTGACACCCTGTCTCCCATTAATTTTCAGAGGAACTCAAAGGGGGAGAGCAGCCATGTGAGTGTGAGAGGCTTTAACAAGACCTTTATCATTTCGTTTTCCTGTGAAATTTCTGTAGTGTCATAGAAAAACCAAAGAGAAGCTGACATTAAAGCAAGTCTTTGACGTGATTCAGTCTGCATTCTTCTGTTTCTAAAGGTTGCTCACTGAATTCATGGATTTAAAAGTAAAATATTTCTGAGAGAAGAAATCTGGGCAGATAATGATAAGGCAAGGGAGAAGGGTTTTAAACTTACAGAGGAGAGATTTAGATTAGATATTAGGAGGAAATTGTTCCCTGGGAGGGTGGGCAGGCCCTGGCACAGGGTGCCCAGAGAAGCTGTGGCTGCCCCTGGATCCCTGGCAGTGCCCAAAACCAGCTTGGATGGGACTAGGAGTCACCTGGGATAGTGGAAGGTGGGGTGGGACTAGATGATTTTTGAGGTCCCTTCCAATTCAAACCATTCTGTGACTCCATGAACAGAGTGAACATGCACTGAAAGTACCAGGAACAGGGCATTTGTCTGTTGGAGCTGTAGGTGACAGTATTTAATTATTAGGATTTGATTTAAATCCCAGTGGAATGAAGCAGAATTCAGCTGAAAACAGCTGCAGATTTTGTACAACAGCTTATAATGTCTTAACAGTAGATGGTTGCTTATTCAGTGGTTGTGAAATGTGTTTGGTAATGACTTTTACTGCTCAAGTTAACTTTGAAAGACCCTGGTGGAATAAATCAAAGTCACATTGCTATTCATTTCTTTAGTCCTTGTGATACTTAAACGGTCTCAGTATCAAATGGAACATGTCACTGTTTGTTTTGATAATCTTCATTTATGCTGTCTTCAAATAACCTCTTTTGCTGAGGCATCACATTCCTCCTTTTAAAAACCCTCTCTAGAAGCTGATAAAATTGCATTCCAAGTGGATCTGAGCAAGTAATGAGAACCGCATGGACTGGAATAATTGTTTGCCTATTCAAGTCCCAAATTACATTTCACATCATTTATTGCTCTACTTCTGGACTGGACTGTGTGAATCCTTGTTTTTAGTTTTAGTTGACAGCTTCAGAGTATTCAGAGAAATATAATCACAGCTCAGTAAGTGGAGGAGATACTGGAAAAATAAAGAAAGTCTGAGCTCAATTTGCTGTGTGTCTGTGTAGCTCAGTGAGGAGTTTCTCTGTTGACCAGATAACCTGAATTTCAAGGCATCATCCAATAAGTCAGTGGTAAATTATATGGGATTATTTTGTTGTTTTCTTAATCTTCAGCCCTGCTTTTTTTTTTTTTTTTTTTTTTAACCATTTGAGTGATACCATTTTATGGTATCAGGTTCAATTACACTGAATTCTCTAACTATTCCATCAATTACTGTATGCACAAAGACAAATCCATCTGTATCAGACCAGTATCTAGATAAGATATCTCATTATGTAGGTGTTGTGCAGGACAAACTGCACACAAACTGGCTGTCACAAGATTTTTGCACTAATATTTTAAAATTCAGGAAGAAAAAAAAAATAAAAATAAAGAGACATTTTGTTATAAGATAGAACTCTTTTTGAGTTTATTCCAGTTGCAGAAGGAGCAGTTTGGTGTGTTCAGAATGACTCTTCTTGATTTTGTTTGAGAAATGATTTACTAAAAAGATTAGCCCTGACACATGAAAGAAGAAACTCTTAAATCTACCCCAATCTATTCATGTATTAAGGCTTCCATTAGTACATAGATAATGCTTCAGACAATTTTACCTTTCACTTCTTTTTAGCCTGGAGTTTGGCTCAGATGATGCTGAAAGAGTTATTTAAAGTGAATATATTCATGCATGCTTCTGGAGCAGCCAGCTATACACAATAATTCCATTTACTGACTGATAAATAGTGGATCATGCATTTATATTACATGTTTATGCCTTCAGGGAAAGCTTTCTTACAAGTGTAGTGGATTTTTTTTCCCTCAAGGAAAATGATCAGCGTGGAAAGGTCTCTTACTTGTGGTTGAGCCAAAATATCATTCTGATCAGCAGCCTGTAATCAAATCATGCAGTGAATTTCTCAGAAATGATTGTCCAAAAAATCAGCATATAAACACGGATTACTGTGAAAATTTCAAACTGACACTTTCAACATTTAGAGTATTCATAGGTTAATAAGAGGCCATGGAAGATTTTGGCTTGTTTTGGCCTTTCATTTTAAAAATGAGATTTTTAAAGGCTCTCGGTTTTTCTTACAAGGTCTGTAAAATCTTGGACATTCTGATATTAAAGAAACAGTCTGAAGCAAATTAAATAGACTGAGAGAAATCTCTTGCTGAATTTTTAATTTGCCTCCTGACATGAAGGCTCTTCTCATTTCTCCCTCACCACATTCATTCTCACCCATAAATTATTGCCCTTTCCAATATTCTGTGTCTGGTGGCCTCTCTCTGCCAATGCTGGGACTTGGGAGTTTGGGGGATTTCTTGGACTGCAGAATTTTAAGACCCAATAAAGAGATGTTCACAGCTGCCCAATGGTTTCAAAGGTCTGATGGGGAAACTGGGTGGCCAGAAAGGCTGCCCTGAAATTCCCACTTCTTCCCTGTACGTGGACGAATTTAAAACTGAGTTTATTTAACAGCAGAGTAACCTCAGCTGCTAAACTTATAAAACATTTTAAAGGACAGGCAATAGGACATTAGAGGGAGAAAGTGTGCCTTAAGTTGGGTTTATATGCTGCATTGACTGGTTCTCCTGTGGATTTTTCTTTGAAGGATCACTCAGAAAACCCCCTGGGTGCAGCAGTGACACTGGCTCATGAGCTGGGGCACAATTTTGGGATGAATCACGACACACTGGAGAGGGGCTGCAACTGCAAAGCATCCACTGATAAAGGGGGCTGCATCATGAACCCCTCCACTGGGTAAGTGCCAGGCTGAGACTGGTAAGCTACACAAGCTACAGCTACCATTGGACATCTGTGGTTTCATTTTGTGCCTCAGGAACACTGAAAGGTAAAAAAAAAAAGAAGATTTTTCAACATCTGTTAAATCTTGTTGCAATTCTCCTCCTCAAGCTGAAAAAATTAAATGTTATCAGAGCAAAACATGTACTATTACACCTTTCTATTTCCAGGTTAACCATGGGAGAGACAAAAATGCTGTAAGCAACTGGTTAATTTTAGAAAAAAACAAAAAAAACAATCCACAACCAAACAAACTGCATTGCAAGTGTTAAATCAGAATTTCACCTTCTCTCATCCTGCCAGCTGAGCATCAGTCACAATAGGAAACGAGCCAAGACTGAGCTGAGTGGGTAGGAAATCCAGTACTGCAGGAAATGCACTCTTAGACTCTCTGCAGACTCTTTGTCTCGTGCAGAGCAAGTTTTTACTGTTGCACAAACTTTTGTTTCAAGCGTGGAGCAGTTTTAAAATGTGAGAAAATTAAATCTGCAAGGTCAGTGAGATTAAGGCTGTTCTGGGTCCAGAGGGAGAAGTTCCAAGAAAAGAGATTAGATATGTGGGAAATAAAAACCAGTGAACCTGTGGTCACTTCTGTGAGTGCAGGGCCAGGAGCTGGACTCGATGATTCTGGTGAGTCCCTTCCAGCTCAGGATATTCCCCAATTCCCTGGCAGTACTGAAGGGTGGCTCTGCTGATGGCAAAGGCACTGTGCCAAGGGACAAGAGTGTTTTACAGACACTGACATCTCAGGCACCCTGGGCAGAGTGAGCTGTCACTGCTTGCAGGGATGTATTTTAAATTCCTGTGGAAACTGAAGGATATGAGGATTGAGTTCACTATGTCCATGTTCAGACTAGGACTGAAAGGATTAAACTGAAGTAAGATTTGCCAAAGCTCTCTGATGGTAAGACTGGGCCAGATGCAGGAGTTAGGCTGCCTGTGACTGGAATCCAGTAGGAACCAGTGGGGCAAATATCTGCCAGCAGTGTAGGTACAGCTGGATGTGCCTTAGGACAAGAAGATGATCTGGATGTTCTCTGATGTCCCTTCCACCTCCAGTGTTCACTCTGTATGCCTAAAGTTCATCTGTTGCTTAAAAACATCTTCTGGGAATTGTGATCAGCTCTCCCTCTGCCCTTTCCAAGACTGCAAGTTTCTGGGAAAGAAGGGGAGCAGTCTGGGAGAGGCCAGAGAGTGCTGGGCAGGGTTGTTCCCTGCTGGTCAGCCCAACAGCAGCCTTGGAATTCCTTCAAAGGCAAAGCTGTCACCCTTCATCAGGGCAGAAATCAGGATTGTGGCCAGAGGCCAAGCACAGCAAGTTGAGAGACAAACAAAAGAGAGTTGTGAGAGTGGAGGAGAATGAGAGGGACTTCTACAGCCTGGAAAGGAAAAATCACTCAGCCCTTTTGAGACAATAGGTGGAAATTATCCCCATGGAATTGCATCCTGCACAGGTCAGGGCTCTGTGCACGCAGTGGGGACAGAGAGAAGTGGGAGAGGCTCTGAGCTGAGCTGATGGGGAGCAGTGGGCAGGCAGGGCTGGGCTCTGAGCTCCTGAAGGAAGCATTGCAGCTTCTGTCAGCTCAGCTGAGCTCCTGGTTCTGCATCCAGCTGCTCCACTTTGGAATAAACACAGGGATGCTCTCAGGACAGAAATTTCTGGACACTTTCTGAGCTCATCTGGTGAGAGAGACATTAAACAGCTTCTTCCTCATTCTTCCTTCACACTGGAGTCCTTTGGGTGTATCTGATCCTGTCCTGGGTGCTGGATGTGCCAGTCCAAGCTTGGGTTGGCTCAGGGCAAGCTCAGAGCAAGGCTGTGCCCACTCAGTGTCCCTCAGGGTGTGGGGAATTGAAGATTCCATCCCTCATCCCTTGGGGATGACCCCTGTTGGGGTTTCTGCAGCACCTCCCAGGCTGAAGGCTCTGCCGACCCCCAGCACCCCCCAGGTGTGGGCAGGGGGAGGCAGCTCCACCTTGTAATGCCATCTTTGGATTTTCACCAAACTCTGCATTCAGCTCAGTGCCTGAGGAAGAGCTGTGGCCTTCACAGCCCTGAGCAGACTGATTGTTTGCACTGATTATTGATTTAGAAATGGAAACTTTTAACTTTGGGGTTATAGCCTTAGGCTTTATTTTATTTTATTTATTGACTGTGCTCTCAATCTGTGATAAATGTTCCCGGAGAACACTTCATGCCTTGAGCCAAGCTGCATCTCACCAATTTCAAATTAACACTTGGAATATTTAATTACCCAGTGTATCTCACCAATAGCATTATTGAAGGAACACAGAAATGTTTTCCTCTCTGGAAGTGCTTGTCTGTTAAGGGAAGGCCAAATGGATGTTCCTTATCTCAAATGCACTCTGCAAATAGCCCAAAAATCAAAGCTAAGAGCATCCCATGTCCATTTAGGGAGACAGCCTGCTCTCAGTGTACTCACTGCACTGACTCTGTTTTTTTCTAATCAGTTTAAAGTAGATTGAATGAGTGAAACAAAAAAAAAAAAATCTAGCTGAAGTTATTGTAGAAAGCACTGAGATGTCCTTATCTGATGTCTACAAAAAATAGGAAGTATCTAAGTTATACCAGGGAGGCCTCTGTGAATTTAATTTTTAGTCATTGGTGTGGTCGTGCATGAAAGAGAATGTTTTAAGGCTGTTCACTTAAAAGGGATTTCATCAATTATTGTAACTTCATTCAGTTCTTCTGTTTCAGTCTTTGAAGAGGCCTTGGAAATTATGTCTTGGTGGAAAAAAACCTCCAGGGATCAGGGTGGAATTTAAACTCTCTTGGATCTATCCTTTAATCAGCTTCCTATAGTTTCTATTCTTAAAAGATACCAGCAAGATGAGCACCAGTTGAGTGTGAGCTACAAATGTCTGAAACCCTACAACTTTAGCAAAATGTATTTTTATAACATGAAATCAAGCACAAAACCCCACAAATTTGTGTCAATACAGGACTTTTACAGATTCAAATATCTGCTATGAAAATCACAGAAATCCTTCTGTAGGAAGGGGGGTGGTTCCTATAGAAATACTATCAATAATGAATATTTAGTACTAAAATTCATATTTAGTACTACAGGATGCTAATATTTAAATATATTTAATATTGATGCTAATCATATCAGTAAGAATATTTAGTACACATTGTCCTCTTTTTTATGCATCTGTTGTAATGATATTCCTCTAGTTTTTTTAATTGTCTTGTACATGGACTGTTGCAAGTGAAAAAGAAGGAATGTTAGAGAAATTTGAATCCTTTTACTGAGATGTCATTCTCTGGAAACAAAGGGACTGGGCTGAGCCAGAGAGGCCACTTCAGTATTCCACTTGTTTTCCAAATATCTCCTTAAAGTGTCTCCTCTTAGGAGTGAAAATATTCCCCCTGCCAGGCAGATAAATACCAAGGAGTTCTGGTGCAGCCTGAGGCATTGGGCTGGATTTATACCCTTGCAAATGTGAGCAGAATTTAGCACTGCAGAGAAAAATGCTGCCAATTAGCAGCACCTCTTTATTTAATAATTTTTGGAAATGCACTTTTTAATGCCTCCTTTTTCATCAAAATCGAGCACAGGGGCCTCCACGGGGTTTGAAGCCAGGTGAGCTCCCACTAAGAAGGTGAAATATTGAGTTCAGATATGTTGGAGATTTTTTTTTGCCAGCCTTAAGGGAAGCAAAATTTTGATAGATAGTGTTCTCCCCTCCTGTAAACTCGAGGGTTGAACTTCCCCTCCCACTTTCCTTTGTCCTTGAGTGCTGTGCTCTTTAGCTTCCATGCAGGTGAGCCACACAAGGAACTTGTCTGCAGGGAAGTGACCACGCTGGAAATTTGTTCTTCCTTCCCTGTCACAGGGAGTGCTCCTTGATACCTTTCCATTTCCTCCTCCTAGGTGAGGTTAATGAGAGCAGGAATCCTCCAAGGATGGGCAGTTTCACCGAGCCCATTCAGATGCTGATCCGACAGTTATTTTTTTTTCCCTTTGGGATGCCCATATCTGCTATAACAAAATCCTCTTTCACTGGCCCCTGCTGGAAGCCTTTTCTCTTCTCAGGTACATCTCTTGTTGCTGGATCATACCAGCCAGGAATAATGGAAACAGCTCCTGGAACAGAGATATTTGTTCTATTCCTCTTTGCCTTCCCATGGGCACAAGCTGGTGAGAAATGGGGAAAGGGCAGCTTTGTGGTGTTTCCCTCTCTTGGGTTTTTTCTGATATTTTGAATTCCCAAGATTTAAAAAGTCCTTTTCTCCCAGTCCGGTGATTGAAGAAAAAGTTGAGAGCTGTCTCTTCTGTTTCCCAAGGTTGTTTATTCTTTCTTATCTCTTACATCCTCTCCCTGACTAGCAGAGCTCCTCTCAGCAAGTAAGTTCAAGGCACAATCCCTCACCCTCAGGGTGGTGTTTCCTTTTACACTAAAAAGTGCATGTACTATATTTACAATAACTTTCCAATACCTATCATCCATGTTAAATAGTCAGTCTCTATTCTAAACCAACCAGAAAGTGCCACCATCACAGCAGAAGATGGGGCAGATGAAGAAGGAGGAAGAAACCTAAAAACCACAAGGATCCTCCATCTTACCTTCATCTGCTTACCATTCTAACAACCCCAAAAATCTATATTTCTCACCCTGTGATAAATTCCATATTATGCTAATATCTAATTTACATTCTTGAAAGTTCTGCTTCATCCCAGATCCTGGGAAGCCCTTTCCATAGACAAAGCTTATAAACAGTGTTTGTCAGGGGGTTTGGAGCCCTTAAAACATGCAGATAAATACTACCCAGAATTCTAGACTCCAACACCCTTCCAATCCCCTTTGCACCTGGCTATGGGAATGGTGGAGATTTTTCTCAGGTTCTCTGTCCTACTGCCCTGAGAAATATACCCCATTGCTTTCTCTATACATTTATTATGAGATGGAGCACCTCAAATTGATCTGAAAGGTTCTCCTCAAAGCCCACGACAGAGGAAATATTAAATAATTGCAAAATAATTTAAAATACTCAGGAAAATGTAAGCTGTTGTTTCAAGACCTGTAATGAGCGGTAGATATTCAAGGATTGAAAAATCTGATGTGTGAGAGAGCGTGGCTGTTGATATTTGCTTCACAAACTTCTGAATAAAAGAGCATCTCTTGGGAAACTTTCATGTTAATCTAGGCCCCTAGTAGACCTGGTTTTCCTCTTTTCCAAGAGTTCCAAGGCATATTCTGATTTCCATCCCTTGATGGCACATGAGAAGGTCTGGGCCAGGCACAGGAAGGAGGAAGCAGCTCTTTAGGATATTTCCCCACACAGCAACTCCCCTTTGGCTTGTTCCTTCTGTGTGCTGCTCCTTTTGAAAAGTCAAAGGAAGGATGTGAAGGAAATGAACCCCTCTGCCTGCCTATTTCCCCCCTGTTCTTATCTTGGATCTTGTGTTCCCATTTCCAATTTTTACAGCTAGAATATAAAGTCACTCTGTGTTTCTCTCTCGCTCAGATTTTAAATTGAATTTACTCTGATAAAGAGGACTGCGAGTGTTACAGGGAAGTGGAGCTTGGGCTGTGACACTGCTGGTGGAAACTCCTGTTTTGTGTAGTGCTGAACACAAATGAAAAGAAAGGAGAAATTAGATCAATTTAACCTCTCATCTATAGATTATTATTTTAGGGGATTTTTATGGAACAGTGCCTCATGGGGAAAAAAAGAACAGCTAATTTTGAGTAATTGCCTTTCAGTACACAATTTCACTTTAATTATTGAGTTTTTGGAGGCAGGATCTGGGGGAGGAGACCAATTAGGAACACAGAAAGAGCATAGAGTAGAAACCATATGTAGAAAAACACAGGTTCCTTTACTGTTGTAATTTGGAGAAGACATTTTTCTAACCAGTCCCAAAACCCCCTGCTGGTATCAGTACATTTTTAAGTAAAATTAAAACCTTTATGTTAGAATTAAAGCAGGGAGACAACAGGGAAGCTGCCTATTTGTGAATGAGAGTGAGAGCAAAGGTGATCTGTTAAGACTCAGCTGAGTGACAGTCCCAAATCAAGCTAATGACTGGAAATAACCACTGCTGAGGAGAAATGGGGGAAAATTAACCATGGGAAGGACCATCAGGTGAGCTTCTTCCAGGTACCACTGCAATAGTGCCTCGGTGCTTATTGAGTTTTAATTCCCTCCAGGAGCAATTAGATATTCTGCACTGAACACTGAGTACATCAGTAGTAATTAAGGGGAGATAAAATATTTAAGTGGAAACAGAGTGGGTTTTTTTTTTCCTGAGCAGTAGCACCAGCTATCTGTGAGGAGCTCAAAGTGACACCAAGAGTTGCACAGGCAATACAGCAAATGTGAACATTCCTGTTTGCCTCCCTGGGGATGAGCTGGCCCGTGGAGCCATTGTAGAAGTGTTCCAGGCATCCCAGGATGAACTTAGGAAATGTTTGCTCTCCACAAGCCAATTCCCAAGATTTTCTTGAAATGCAGCTCTGCTGCAAGTGAGGAAGAGTTCATTTGATGCTTTGCTTTCATGTGTTAGCTTCAATGGCCAAGGAGGGGTGCATCACACTTTATTTTGTGCTTTTTAAAATAACCACCCTTTTCTGCTGTATGCTGGATTTATTGGCTCCCCTCTATTGACAGCCCCTGTGGTAGCAATATATTATCACAGATATAAATAGCTATTTATTTGTTTTCTCTTCCTGCCCTCGTTCCCATTTCATGCTTGTTCCATACTCTGGAAGGTCTGGCTGATTTTCCAGGGGAAAGGGCTCTAATTTGGTCTCTGCAGTGCTCAGACTTTGAAGATTTCTCTGGAGTTTGTGCTCAGGGCAAGGGCAGGGCTGGCAGAAGTTTTGGCATTCATATGCAGCTGTTAGAGCAGAAGTCCATCATTTTTCCCAAACTTTTGGGGTCCAAGGATGCATCAGGAATGTTCCCCAGAGCCACTGAGGTGTCACAACCTGGATCAGTGAATATTCCTTTATTAAGTGTTAGGTCACAGATGTGTGAATTGTACCTGCATCCAGGATCTCTGTCCAAAACCATCTGATATTTCTGGTGGAAATATGGATTTGGGAAGAGAAATTGGCCTGTGCACCCAAACCCCAACCTGGTTTGTTACTGTGCTGCAGTTTGCTTCTACCTCAGGTGAACTGGAGCAGTGTTTTTGGGAGCTGTATGGAAATTCAGGTGATGGTGATGCCTTCAGTTTTAGCTTTCATATTTCCCAGATTCTGCACTGCATTAGTGTGGACTCTGAACTTCATATAAAGTGTCAGCGAGTTCTCCTCACAGCTCGGGCACACAGAAAAATCCTTGTCCAGAACCAGAACCAAGGGCACAGAACAATCCTTTTCCAGCCTCAGAACCAAGGACACTGCTGCAGCCTCAGCCTCAAAAGTGCAAACAGCAGAGAACTGAGGAGAGAACCTGTGAGGGTGGGACTGCAGAACCTGGGGCTGGAATTGGACAATGAACCCCAATGTGGAAATGGACCAAAACTGATCAAAGTGTGGAAACTAATGACTGGGATCCATCTTGGGTGTAGCCCTGGCCAGGCTCTTGCCCTGCCCAAAGTGCATCCTATGAAAACCTTTTAATAAATCCCTGCTTTATTCCTTTAACTCTGTCCAGCCTCTGCTCCAGGGAGCATCAATGGGAACCACCCAAATGAAAAGCAAGGTTTGTGGAGGCAGGAGGATAATGCAGTGTGTTCATGGGGATCCCTCAGGGCTCTGTGTGGCTGTCCAAGGGTGCAGCTCTCCTGATGGAACTGGGGTAGAAATGATGAGCAGCAGGATTGTGTCAGCAGCTCCTTCATTCCTTCTCCCTGGACAGCAGCTGGGGGAACAGCACCCCAGTAATTAAAGTAATTAAAGTATTCCACAGCTGCTGTCCTTTGATGGTGCTGAAGGTCTGTGCTTCCCTGTGGATGCCTCATTACCATTAATGAAGTTTAGGGCTGCACATCAAAAGCAGACCAGTGGCAGCAATGCTGATTTTACCCTGCACAAGTGAATATTTGCATCTTAGAGGGTGGCTGAGGGCTCCTGGAGAGCTGCTGGGCTCAGTGGGTTTGGGTCTTAAAGGGATTTCTGAGGAGCCTTCTTCTTTTGTCATCTGCTTTTGTTTGATTTTTGAACTGCCACGGAAAAAAATATTTATTTAACTACTTTATAAACATGTAGTTAAATAAATAAAACATGGTGAAAATCTCTTAAGGACAAGTTGGGAAAGTACTAATCACTTGTGTCATTTGTTGTATTAAGTATTAGTTCCAATCACTTTTCTCCTTTTTGAAATATGATCTCAAGGAAACAGAACATAAGGTCACCCTCATTTTGGTCATTCAAAGGCTGAACTGGAGTCTCCAGATGTGAAAATATACACCCTCCAGAGATTTCCAGCATGCTGCTCCAGAACACAGCCAGGTATGCCATGAAAACAGCATCAACTTGAAGGGAAAAACTCTTTTTCCAGCACCTCTCCAATTTAAAAAAAAAAACAAAAAAAAACCAAAAGGTCAGAGTGAAATGGGAAAGAAATCAGAAATAGAGTGTGGGAAAGGACACTTCAGTTTACTGAGTGGTTTTCTTTTTTTTTTCTTGCAGACGTCTTGCAGCATCTTGTAGCTGCAGAGCTGTTAAATGTTAGATAATCAAACCATTAGTAGTTAGCACAGAATTCCCTGACCCCTCTCAGTCGGTTTTCAGCTGTTCAGACCTCACTTTGCATCCTTCAGTCTGGCAGCCTAGAGCCATTAAACTCTGGAGTCAGCAGAACTATCTGGAATTACCTCTGTTACAATTTGAGGAAAATGAAATTATCTTTCAGATGTAAACAGTTTCTAATTAAACTCTGAAGCTGTTTATGTTTCCAAACCAGTCTGAGCTGAGCTCGGCACAAAGACAGACTTCTTTGTTGTCTTTTTCTTTTTTTAATAAAGTTGATATACTGATGTAATAAATTACTTGTGACAGAGCTAGGTCTGTTGTGCCAGCAGTGCAACTGCTTTTTTTTAAAAAAAAAAAAAAAAGAAAAACCTTAAGCAACATATCCCTCTGCCCCAGTAATTTAGCACATTGCATTCTGGTCCTTCCTTTAGTAGGAAACAGCCATGAGATTACAGAATAGATTTATGTCAGTCTTCCCCTTCACTCCAAGTAGCCCCACGTCTGCAGTGCATTTGGCCTTCTTTTTTTGTTAATAATTTCCATGCCTGGAAGATATATTTAATTTTTGTGATAAATAAGAATTAGTAGCGTTGGTTGAAATCCATTTAATTCTTCCCAGTCCTTTGCAGGAGTGGGTCACTGTTAACAATTAGCACACAGAACTATGGGGGGAGAAAAAAAAAAAAGAAAAAAAAAAGATAATTGCTTTTTATTTAGTTTAGTCTTTCCCATTTCAGTAGATGTGCTGTTAGAAGGGAAAATATTTGGCTTTGCTGGTGAATTCTCAAGGAGAACTCGCACAGATTGACAGCATGACTTTGCTGTAAGTGAAGCTGACAAGGAGAGAGGTGACTTCTCAAATGAAAACACATTTTACTCCTGGTGTGATTATTTATAGCAGATACTTAAGGACAAGCAGGGGTTTCTGCCATGAGATGTATCCACTTTTCCTGGCCTGGCTGCTGGGATGAGAGAGCTCAGCTGCCTTTTGTCTTGTTGCTGTAATATCCATAGGAAATATAGCTGTGAGAGGGACATTTTTCTTCTGCAGTGCTGCTATTGCCATGACCCATGAGAACAAATCATATGAGGACGTTTCCCTTTATCTTTCTGTTTCATCAAAAAAAAAAAAAAAAAAGAAAAACCAAAAACAAAACAGACTTTTCAACCTGCAGGGATAAATCTGCAGTGCAGTGCATGGAGAATTAAGTACCCAGTGTCCAGTTCTAATTGGTGTTAATGAATAACAAATTCCTGGCTTAAAAATGGAAACATATCTTAAAGGGCAAATCCTTAAGGTCACATGAAAGCTCCTTTTTGAACATGTGTTGTATGCCCAGGAGCATTTGAAGGAATTGCTGTGGACTTGGAAGGCTGAATCCCTGTAATTAACTGGTGCCCTCAGCTGCATTTGCCACAGTCGTCATGGGAATCACAGAGCCTTTTGTGCCTGCCATAGATGTGCAAAATGTTGAAAATTTTACCCTGACAGTTCCTTCCTGCAAAGTCATTCTTGATCTTTTCTAATGTCAAAGCCTGGCACGAAGCTCTGGGCACGTTTTACTGGGGGGTTCTGGTGGCAGCAATGCAGGGAAGCTCCACTTCAGCCTTTGCAAATGATGGATTAAGATAAGAAACCACCTGTTTTAGAGCAAAAGCACTGAAAATGATGAGGTGAAGTAACTTTTGTATCCTGGAGAGCCTTTCTGGCTACCTCTTATAGCATGGAAATTGTGTTCATCTCCACCCCTGATGCTCTCCTGGTTGGAGAAATCCAGAGATGGGAGAAAAACTGCCATGGACTTCAAAAAGGCTAGGATTTCATCAAGATCCTTATGGGGTTATTTTTTAATTTATCAAAAGCTTTTAATTCCTGTGAGTCAAAGTTCTAATGTGCTCATTAAGGATCTCTAAGTCTTAGATCATGGCTGGGTCTATCCTGTCCTAGTGGCTTGAAATAGTGAAATAAATACAATGTGGCTGCTAATTTTCTTTTGCTCTAGGTCTGTGAAAAAGAAAGGGGAAGGCAGAAAAAGTGATTCCTTGCTATTATATATTTAGGATTTTTCTAAGAATTCCATTTCCACTCATCTGAGGTGGTTTAGCTGATATGGGATAAAGAGCTTTTATTTTTTTTGGTAGCAGAAGCAGGGAAAATGGGAATGCTGAGAAAATTCATACCAATTTCTGGCACTGTTTTTCCTCACGTATCTTTCCTTTGGATCTTCCCAAAGAACAAAAAAATTGAGCCATGATCCTCCTGTCCTGGAGTCCTGATTCATTAAGAGCCTGGGTAGTAGAGATGTTAAGTGAAATCAACATGAACCTGTCCCCCAGGTATTCATTATTCCCAGCTTTTTGCAGGGCTCAGATTCTTTCCTCCAGCACCCACATCTCACCAAGTGACATTTCCATGCGCTTCATACTCTGCTCCTACTCTTCCCAGTGGAACAGCTTCCCCACCAGAGGGCTGATCCTTGGGGTTTGTCTGTGCCAGGAGCTGGACTCGAGGATTCTTGAGGGTCCTTTCCAACTCAGGATTTTCTATGAAATCCCTTCTCCCTAGCCTGAGTTTCTCCTGGTTGGGTTTAGCCCTATTTGGGATCCACTTCCCTTGACTTTGTGTCATTTGATCTGCTCACCTGAGGTCTAGGCTCATCCTCACCCAAATCCATCTCCTGAGCCTAAGTGCCCGCTTTATGACAGGTCTTTCAGTGAATCTGATTCCTAAAGCCAGATTTTTTTTTTTTTTTTTCATTCCTGTCTGCTCCTGGCCCATTTAAAAAAATCAATTCCAAGATTTTTCAAGGGAGAAAATTAGAATGTAACTGCCTGGAACAAAAGCAGATTGTAAAATCATGTTGGGAACTAACCAAAGCACCTTTTCCCTAATCAGAAATCAGCAGGAAGCTGATCTTCAGCAATGGTTTGGACCATTTGTCTTTATTTTGCTCGTCACATGCTGAGGCTGGTGTGTTTTGTGTGACAAATTTAAACTCAGGGCACTCTGGTTGTGCTCCTTATCCAGATTTTCCTTCACTGCTGGGAGCTGCTGGCAGGCACAGAGTGTCTGCATCCCACTTTTCTTTAGCCTGGGACCAGACCTGACCTGGCCTTTTCATCCCTCCCTCTGCTCTGTCTTGCTTTTTGACTTTTCCTGTAGTCAGCATTGGATTAGCCTCAAATTCGAAGCAGTAGATTGTGAAACCTGAACTCTCAGCAATCCAGCAAATTTTTATTAATGAGGTAGTGGTCTAAAAGGAAACAGAGCAAAAGATGAGCCAGAGGCAAATTCAAACTGATTATAGCTCCTTTCCTTGGCTGTCTGGTTTCCAACAGGAAGAGCAGTTGTCTGAGTTCAATTCCCATGGAGCTTTTGCAATGCAGATAACTCCAGCACAGAGTCAGGATCCTGTCAGGGGTGATAAATTGGTTTAGTATTGCTTCACCCCCAGAACACAAAGGAAAGTCACAACAGGCCTCTGCTCCAAGAAAAAAAACTTCTCTGACCATCTATTTGTCAAAGGGAAAGTAACTGCTAATAATGTTTTATTTGGCAGTTTTGTGACTGCCACAACAGTCTATACTGTATAAAGCCATTAAGTTGTTGCCTTGCAGAATGGATTTTTGGGAACCATCCAGGCATTTGTTCTGTCGCTGCTTTCTGCCCTGAAGCCCCACATCCAGTGTTGTAAATCTGCCTTTTTTGACTATTCCAGGTAGTTAAAATTTCACCTTCCGTGTAATGGGAGAGGTCAAGCCTCAGCTGGGGCTGTGTCAATCCAATCTGGGCACCTGAAGGGAGATTGTTGGAATTCACTCTGGGAATCTGCACTATCCCCTGGGAAAAATTAAAACAAACTTAAGGCATTTGTGCGCAAAGTTTAAACATCTACTTGGAAAGGCTTTCCTTCCAATAAGCCTGGAAATTCCACTGTAGCACAACAAGCCATCCAAGCAGGCATCAATTAAATTAACCACCAGTGTGATATATTCCCAGTTATTTATTGGAAGTGTTAGAAGCCACCATGTAGGTGGCTGTAGGAGAAATCTGGGCTTGTTTGAAGTCACTGACCATGAACTCAGATAGAAGAGCTTTGATGTCATCCCTAACTACATGGCCCAATTCTGTGCTCTACTTTATCAATGCTCTAGGGATTAAAACTCTAAAAGAGGAGCAAGGGAGTGAAAAATAGGCTAGAAAAAGAAGTATGGGTTGTCAGACATCCTCTACTTTTTGAAGTAAACTTCCCATTTAAATACTCTATCTGTAGATAAAACCACTCTACATTTTTAGCTAAATCCTTCCAAATCACCTGAAAAAGATGTGCCACATCAGCTCTGGGACTGGTGTCTTTGGCAAAGCTCTGGTATGTGCTGCTTCCAAGAGCCCAAAGGCTCCTCCAGCTTCTTCCCTCCTCCTAATTGTCCCAATTTGTTGTTTGCAAAAGCTTTAAGTGTAAAACAATCTGCAGATACCTTTAAGCTCTCCCTTTATTGTGCTGGTGGGGTCAAAAACTGCATTTGTGCTTTTCCCCCTCAAAAGTACAAAAAGTAGAAATTTCTACAAAAAGTAGAAATTAAGACATTGTTTAAATAATGGATTAAAAAGTCCTCCCTTACTATGGCACTTGTCTAATTAATAGATTAAAAAGTCCTTCCACATTATGGCACTTGTCTAATTTAAAACAATTGCTACTAAAACAGGAGGTGTAGGGAATAACGTGTAGTGACAGAACTTGATACATGAAGGGATCTGTAGTATTTGAACACCTATTTCAATATCAAAGAAAACTGGATTTTATCTCCTGCTTGACACCTAATTCTGTGAAGTTCTTTATGCTTACTAATTCATTAACATACTTGCTGTACAGAAGAGCTAGAGTGTCAAAAAATGTCATCTAATAGCAAATTCACTTTTATTCTGGTAGGCTCATCTCTCTTAGGAACCCATAAAAAGTTGTTTTCAAGAGCTGGAGAGCAGTAATAATGTTGAGAAGGTTAAAACCGAGGGGGATGCTTTTGAGTGCAAAAGAATTACGTCAATTAGATCAGGACTTAGAGGAGGCTGGAAAATTGTCACAGTTCCTTGAAATCAATACCTCCCTGGGTCTAGAAACATTTATGCTGCTTGAGTTTCTGCCTTCTAGAGGTTTATCCTTGGGTTACTCCCTCTAGTACTGCCATTTTTTCCATGGAAAAATTACTTACACCTGTATTAACAAAAACAACCCTATCCCTATTCTTTAATTTAATCCCACCCTCTCCCCTGTTTTTATGTTCTTATGTAAAACTGGAATATGCAACAGAAAACACATATTTCTGTGTCAGGTCATCTCTAGAGTTTGACCAAGAGGGAGCTCAAACTCACATCTCCATTCTGCAGTAAAAGGGTCTGCATTGCTCATCCCCTCCAGCTGTGAGCCAAAAATCAGGAATTCTGGAGGTTAAGGAGAGTGAATATTCATATTTTTGAATCTCAAAGGGTCCTTGGGACACGACAGATGCAAAGTCACTGTGATGGTCAGTTCAGACAAGGTGTTGTCATGGAAAGTGTTGGAAATTCAGGTGAAACTCCTGAGTCAGCACCCCTCTTGTTTTTGAGCACCTTCATGCTCCTAAAAAGCACAGATGATGCCAGAGCTATTTCCAGATATGGCCCTTCAGGTCTGGGTTTTCAGGAATTCTGAGCAAAATTCAATCCCAGTTTTCTGCCCCTTTGGAAATTAGCTAGCCAACAGTTGTTTCCATAAGCATGCTTTTAAAAAAAAAAAAAAAGTCCCTTTTAAAATTAATATAATTTCCAATTATCATATTACCTCAGGGAGGGAAGTGTGGTGGTACTTAACAGACCTCTTTGGGGCTCTTGTGCATTTTAATTGAGTGAATAATTGTAAAACACTTCAGGGTCTTTTGGTAAAAGGCCCTGTATAAACATTGCCATAATGCTGAATAATCAGGTTGTGATGTGAACTGGAAGAAATGACCCCTATAAATAGATGTGTATGCACATATAGTCTCTGTGTGTGTGTATACACCAACATTTGGGACAGACCAATGCAGTCCCTTTAGAAAAATCCTGCAGCTCTTGAATAAGAAACAAAAAGTGAGATTGGATAGTGATAACCATAATAATCAAATTGTTTTCAAGACATGGTGAGCCTGTAATTTAGCCTCCTGTGCAATGGGTAGAGAATTCCCAGAATCATTCTGTTACGCCTTCAGTGGGTAGCAGAAGCAGACAAATCTGTGGTGTTTATGGTGGAGGAACTCAGGGGGGGTGGACCCGAGATTCTGAGATGTAGACAGACAGGATTTGGAGGAACCAAAGCAGTTCCATCTTTTCTGAGGTGCTGCTGCAATGTAGCTGGAGAGGTTTGGGTTTCCTGCAGCTCAAGGAAGTGCCCCTCCAGGCATCTTCCAGATGGAGCAGAGGGAAGGACAGTAATGGGAACATGTCACCAGTGCTGGATGTGCAGCTGATCTGCTGTGACCCTGCACAGCCCAGCAGCATCTCTCTGGCACTGCATCTCTCCTCAATGCTCTGGCTGTCTCATCTCCTCAGCCTGTAATCTTCTGGGGCAGTGGCTCAGTTCCTGGGCTTGTAGTCTCCTGTCATTCAGCCCCTGAGGAAGGGGAATTCCTCTGAAATGGAGATGACGGAGATGAGCTTTTATATTTCGTGGAAAAAAAAAAAAAAAAAAAGAAGCTTGTGCTGGGCAGCAAGGTGCTGGTACAAAGAATCCTCTCTGCTTAAATGGGACTTGACAGAGTGCTGATGCCACTTCACTTAGTTAATGGAAGGAATCGTCTAATACAGGCTAAATGCAGACCTGCCTAAAGGAACCTGGCATTTGGAGGACTGGAGTGCTTGAAATATAAATGAATGGGACAAGCCCAGGCTCTGTTTCCCAAGGAATCGATTACCAGGAATCCTCTGACGACTGTGAAGGTCTTATTTGTAGGAGCAGGCAAAGCTTTTTTTGTTGGGAACTGGGATATTTGTTGCTGGGGATTAAACACATCTCTTAAGCACCAAGGAGACACCGAGGAATGCTGTAGGTTCAAGATGGGTAGAAAGGCTGAAATGTTTTTCCTTGCTGTAAAGCCACTGAGGAGACTGATGGCAGTGCTGGGAACAATTTGAGTTCTGTAGAGCTGTACTCACAGCCAGAGCGGTTTGACAAAATGATCCATTGTATATTAAATCTACAGATTCAGACAGTGTAAAAAATGTATGGGGCACAGCATTTTAGAATAAGAGTCAGGCTGGACTAAAGTTGCCTTTCTCTTTCCAACTGTAAAAAAATATAAGGATCTGTAACAGAAAACGTCTGGAGTGAAGATGAATGGAGTATAAAAATTGCTGCAGAATTTTTTACCTCTGGAAGGTTCTCCCGTGGCATTTATGAGCTGGTTTTCCACCAGAAGATGTGTCTGAGCTACTACAGGAAGCACAAACATCCCTGTTTAGATATCACTGAAATCTTGGAGACAGGTCAAGGACTGATTTTACTGTGGAGACCCCATTTCCTTCTCCCATCCTAGGGCAGCTCCTTCCAGGTGAGATCAGAAGCTTGTTTACAGGGTAGTGGGGGGAAGCTCCTGCATTTGTTCAGAGGATGAATTCCTTTCACATCACCATTCCTTTGTCATTTTTCACAAGCTCCAGATCCACTCAAACGTTGGTTTGAGCGCCCCTGACATCTGATATCGGTGACTTGCCTTCCCATCCCATGTGCCAGGGATTTCATTCTTCTGATGAAACAGCTTTCAAATTGCAAAGACAGACAAAACACAGCCAAATCACAACAGTCAAGTGATGTGGCTGTTACATGGAACATTATTGGTTAGAAAAAGGAGACTCTTGGTGTATCAGAAATTCACATTACAGATCAATCAAGTTTCTAATGAAATACCAATAGGCACCAATTGATGTGGGATCTTATCTTGCATGGTTTGGTTACCCTGAAGTTTCTCTGTTTCCACCAGCTGGGTTTATTTCTGGGGTTTTATTGCTTTATTTGGGGACTACTTGGTAAAGAAGAAGCATTTCAGGAAATGTCATCACGTGCCATGTGCTGCACTGATGTCAGCTGAGGAAATCGGCGTCAGGAGCAGGAAAAGCCAGAAGATGAATGGATCTCTGAGTTCAAAATAGGAAACAGCTTGAAGTTCCTTTTTGGGGAAAACATAAAGCTCACCCATCAGCAATGACACAATTTTCTGTCACAGAGAAAGGACTCTGCCCTCCTGCTGATGGACAGACACGCCTCTCATCCATGAAAACGATCCTGGGAATCCAGGGATGCAAAGGAGCAGCCCTAAAACATTGACAGTTTTGACTGGTGAGCTGTTCTCGTAATCTGTGTGTGGCTGAGAGGCGTCACGTGAAAATCTGCATTAATTGTGTTCCTGAATGGATTTCATTCCCTGGGAGATGTGTATCTCCTTGTCTCACCCCAGGGAATATCAAAGTAAACCTGTGCCACTGAAGAGCAGGATCTTGCCTGGATGATGCAGTATTCATTTATTCATACTTTGATATGAGGACTGTGTCTGATCAAGCCCTCATCAGGATTTATCAGTCAGATGTATCTGGGTTTTTTTGTTTTTTCCTGCTGTTTGGCAGGAATGTGCACCCGTCTACTTGTTCACAGTCACGTACACAGAATTTTGTGAGGTTTCTTCCCAGTCACACTGAGGGTAGGACAGAAGTTTGTGGTGTCCTGTTAAGAACATCTCCAATTGCTCAATATAAAATGGTCAGTAGTTTTCCAAGTGCCTTTATTTTCTGTTCCATTACTCTGAGTACCTTCCCTGTCTTCCCTTTGGGCCCAGCTAACAGCCTGGCTCCTACCTCCTGCTATTCTGAAATTTCTTTATTTATCTTAGACTGTCATTTTGCTGAAACATTGATATTTTCCAGCAATCAGCTTATTACATGGAGATGCCTATTAGCTTTCTGAAGTCATATGTCAGTGAAACTCAAAACTGTTTAGTTTAACTTGACAAGCCCTATAGTGATATTGGAAAATTATTTTCTTCTTCAGACTCATGTTTATGTTCTTTTCCAATGAGTTGGCTGTTTTATTGCAAAAGAAACTGTAAAAGAGGTAATTTTAACTAGGCACAAAATATATTCTGTTCTGTAATGTATCCATAACCTTCTAGAAGATCCTAATTAACTTCCTTATGTCAGCATAGGAAGCTCTATTGCATTTGTAGTTGCCAAACGTTTCTTTCTTTTTAATAGAAATTATTCCTTTCTAAGACCTGCGGGCATCATCATTCCCAAAACAAGCTTTTCATTTGAGGATATCAGAAACACCAGGAGATTAATGGAAGTCTGAAGTTCAGCAGAGCAGAATTTCTATCTGTTATCTCGCTTGTCTGCAAAGATAACAATCCTAATAATACATGGGTGACACAAAGCACTCAGTGAGCAAAGTGAAATTGCCAGGTTGGCTCCTGAGCTGCTGAAATGTTGAGTTACTGCTGGACCATGGAGTGACAAAGGTATCAGGTCTGAGGGGAGAGAGAAGCTGTTTTACAACGTGTTTGTGACACAAATCCAGTGCAATTCAATGTGGACATGAGATATTTTGGAAAATTGTTCCCTGTGAAGGTGGGGAAGACCTGGCACTGGCTGTCCAGAGAAGCTGTGGATGGAGCAGCCACAAGAAGTGTCCAAGGCCAGGCTGGTGGAGCTTGAAGCACCCTGGGATGGTGGAAGGTGCTCCTGGAGGAGGAATGAAATGGTCTTCAAGTCCTTTTCCAACCCAAACCATCCCATGAGTGATTCCATGAGAGCACAGAGCAGCCACAGCAGCCCCCAGGACACGGCGCTGTTGGCCGGGCCCCTGCGGAACTTGGTCTCTCATCTGGGAGGCAAACTGCAAACATTCATCAGCAGAAATGGAACTGTGTTCTGCCAGAGAAAAACACCAGTTGGCTGCTGATATTTGTACTGCAAGGGCCCGTTGTGTTGGCACTGCCTGGGTGTTTTGCAGAAGGAATGGGAGCTGTTCTGTGTCTGCACAGCAGGGCCTGATCCTGCTCTCAGCAGTGGGAATTCCAAACAGGGGCATTTTCAGCACAGTGTCCTTGCAGTCCTGCTGATTTGAAATAAGAACTGTCTTTGCTTTAATCATGCAGTTCCCAAGCTCAGCTTTGATGAATTGCAGAAGCAGGCTCTTATCGAGTAACAGTGGGTTTTTTCTTTTATTCTTTTTTTTTTTTTCCTGAAAAGAGCAGGAAGTTTGCCATTCTGCAGAGCAAGATGAATGAATTTGCCATTTGAGGCTGAATTTTCCAAGAAGCATTAGGCTCTTTTGCAGTCCTACAAATGCAGGATACTACTTGCAAACACAGCATTTCTTTAGGCTCACAATCATAATCTGCATTATAACTCCATATGCAAAAGAGGAAGAAGGAATTTCAAATGTGAACACTTTCAATCCTTAAGAGCAGCTACAAAATGAAGTGAAAAAGTGCAAATTCCCTTACTCATAGTCAGAAATTATTATTATTATTGTGTTGGGCTCAGTTTCACAGTGAGTTGCTGTATCTCAATTCTGTGTGATAAAAAGTGAATACAATCTTCTGGTTAAGGCACAGATGTGCTAAAATGTCACCAGTGTGACAGGAGAGTGAGGTTTTCATCTAATATAACAACCTTCCTTTTGTCTCCGTGTGGTTTTTCTCCAGCTATCCATTCCCCATGGTCTTCAGCAGCTGCAGTAGAAAGGACCTGGAAAACAGCCTGGAGAAAGGAGTGGGAATGTGTCTCTTCAACCTGCCTGAAGTCAAGGAGTCCTTTGGTGGCCAGAAGTGTGGGAATGGCTATGTGGAAGATGGAGAGGAGTGTGACTGTGGGGAGCCTGAGGTAAGACACCACCTGGGAGTTACTGCTCATGTCCTGCCTGCAGGCGTTTGACAGTGGAGGGCTGGTTTGGTGTAAAACAGAACTCTCCCTTCTCTGCTTCCATCCCATCAGCTTAAACCTCAGGGTCTCAAAAATGCTGGGAGTCTGGAGTGTATTAGACTGGAGTTCAGGCAGGGCTTGGGTTAAGAATGTTCATCCTTAGAGAGCAAACTCTGGCTTGTCCAGCAGACTGGCCATGACCTCGTGTTCCTAGAAGTTCCTTTCAGCATTAGCTAATCAGCTAAACTCAAAAGAAGTTTGAGAACTTGGCTCGAATTTCTCAAGGGAACGTGCGTGAGTTGGAGGTTTGGTTCTGTTGATGAGAAGCCACTCGTATATTTATATTTATGTCAATATAACCATAGAAACTGTGAAATTATAGAATGGTTTAGGTTGGAGGGGACCATGGAGATAATCTCATTCCCCCCTGCCATGGGCAGGGACACCTCCCACTGTGCCAGGGTGCTCCAAGCCCCAATGTCCAACCTGGCCCGGGACCCAGGGGCAGCCACAGCTTCTCTGGGCACCCTGTGCCAGAGCCTCACTATCCACATATATACCACTATATAAATAGAAATATTAATATTGGTCAGGGATTTTTCATTGCAGCTTCATTTTTTAGGTACAAGACCTTTCCCTCCTTCACTGTAGGATTTTTCTTTCCCTCTAGCCAATTACCTCCCAACAGAAATAACCTTCACTGCCTCCCAAACAGATTGCTGCTGCTTCAAAGATTGTTCTATTTAGTCTAGTCAATGTGTCAGAGGAGTTCTCAGATCAGCAGGAGATAGGCAAAACCTGGGGGTCAAATAATATCTGAGCTGGCATCCTTATCCCTTTTACATCCTGTCCTCATTGCCTTTATTGAGTTTCTCTCTGATTTTCTGAATTAAAGGCAGCAGCAGATGAGGGATTTGTTTCCTGTGATAAATAGGGACCTACAGACAAAAGAGATGGAGGGCACTTAAAACAGCAAGATATTGCTGCATCCTGCCTATGGAGTGTATTGGATTTGTTCAAGCCATGAGGAATTCCTGACACTTCACTCACTCTTGAGGGTAACAAGGTTGGAGGAAGCAGCCTTATCTCCTTGTTTAAAGTCAATAGAGTGCAAGCAGCTTGCAAATGTCTTTCTAAACCAGTTATCTTCCTTGTTTGTACTTCTGAACATTAGTGATACCTTTTCAAGTCAAAGCCACTTAATGTCAGCAAGCACTGGCTTGATTTGCCTCTTCTTTCTGTCTTTTTGCCTTTTTAGTTGTATTTGAAAAACTGCATCTTCAGTACAATTTAATTTATTTGGGATTTACTGCTCTAATCTGAGTGGTCCCAGAAAACCTGTGTGATTAGTTACTAATTCACTGCCCAGTCATTTACACCAGCTGAGTAGTGTCCATGGTGTGGCAGTATCCCAAGAATAAGTGATATTAGGATTAAATTCTTCTGTGAGGGTGAGCAGGACCTGGTACAGAGAAGCTGTGGCTGCCCCTGGATCCCTGGAAATGTCCAAGGCCAGGTTGGACAGGGCTTGGAACAACCTGGGACAGTGGAAGGTGTCCCTGCCCATGGCAGCAGATAGAACTGGATGATTTTTGGTCTCTTCAAACCCATACCATTCTATGATTTTATAATCCTAACAATTTTATATGATACGACCAAAAATACCTGATGTGTTGCAGTGCCTGTGGAAGGAGGGTTAATGTAGATTATAGATGGAAAGATAGACAAATGAAGAGAAATAAAAATCCTTGGTCCTTGAAAGATGAAAATGTGTCTTTTATAACCAGCTGCAAGGGGGAACAGAAAATTACAAATTGCTAACTCAGAAGTCAGACAAATGACTTCCAAATGTAATTAGGAGTGAGTGCCCAAACAGCTGTGACATGCCAGGGACGAGTCAACATGGCTCTTGTGCCAGGAACTCTTGTCTTCCAAAATCTTGTCTTACAAATCCATCACAGTGCTCTGAAAGGCTTAACAAATGGATGGAAAGGAACAGGGCTGTCACTGCAGCCCGTGAGGAGTTCAGAGAGGCTTTGGACCAAACCTGTCACCAAAGCTTCTCTGGGAGATTGAGCAGCTGTAAGGGAGAGACAACTGCATGGGTAAAAATTGGGTTAAAAGATAAGAAATACAAGTAGGTGTAAATCACCCATTTCATGCAGTGGAAGAAGATCTGCTGTGCTGTATCCATGAGATGTGTCCTGGGGACTACACAACTCAGCATTTTCATAAGCAGCCTGGGAAGAGGAATAGTCTTTAATTTGCTGATGATATTAGTTAGGCTGCTAGAGATGAAAACTGCCTGTGAAGGACTGCAGAGAAAGCTTCTGAGGCAGCTGGAACAGGCATTAAGATGAGAAATGAGACTCACTGAGGAGTGATGCACATTCCAAAAACACAAAGAAGATGATGGACTCTGAGCTGACTCTGACCATGGAGGAACAAGACTTCATATTGCGATAAATAGTCTCATGAAAATGTCAGCCCAGTGCTCAGCAGTGGTCTAAAAGGTAAATAGGCTGTTAGAAAGTACTAGGGGAGAAATAGGAAAACAAAGCAAAGCACCAGCAGACCTCTATAAATCTGCTGTGCCTGAAACTGCTTGTGGAGGTTTCCCCTACCCCTCCCTGATCCCAGGGAGGATAAAGCAGAGTGAAAAAAGATTGAGAGAAAAGCAATAAGGGTTCAAAGTTTTGAAAGGACTCTGGCTGGAAAAGAAGAAAATGAAGGAAAATGCAGTATGAGCTGATAAAATCATGAGAGAAACGGAAAGGGTGAGTGAGGAGAGATTGTTCCCCATGAGAAGTGAGCAGATGAAGTTAGAAAATGGCACGTTTCAAACAAGCAGAAGGAGCTGCTCCCCTGATTGTGTTGGTTACCTGTGAGTTCCTTTACTCTGACTCTTACAGGTGCTAAAAATGCCTGTGGAGTCAAGGGAAAGCCAAGGGAAAGGTAGAGCCTGGGAAGGTGTCAATGTCCTTAAACATCTTCTTCCAGCTGCTCTCAGGGGGACACAAGGACAGAGGAGTTATGGGCTGACCCAGTGGGGTCTGTCTTGTGTTCTTAAAAAAGAGAGGGTGAAAACCAGGTGTCCTGTCCACAGGACAGAGCCTGACATCATAGAGGTGCTGCTGGAATTGTTCTGGGGGTTTGGGCTGCTCTGGTTCCTCTGAAGAGCCAGGAGAACCACACTGAGAAACCTCCTCTCATCATTGCTGTTGTTTTAATAATAAATAGTAATAGCAATAATAATAATGGTAATAATAACAATAATAATAATAATAGTCTCCAGCACAGCAGTAATTTCAAGTAGCAGCCTCCATCCTCCAAATGCCTGGTGAGCCTTTCTTGGTTTTTTGCTTATTTATGCTAAAATCATTTCTGACACTTTGATAGCCCAGGCACAAAAGCTATTTACCAAGCTCATTCCCTGCAATGAGCAATAAGTGAGATAGCAATTGGAAATTTCAGAGGCTGCTGAAACACCAGTCCAAGAGCTGTGTCTTTATCCCAAACTGCCTGGGGAATGCTGAATGCTGCTGTGGGGCCAGAGGATAGGGTATTGCAGCTGACAGTTTCAGAAGGACCTTAAAATGGGGCTGGCACTCCACTCTGCTTATCTCAGGTTATTTTTGAGGTGAGTTTTATGAAACGTACCTCTGTACAGAGGAATGCTACTCCTGACATGCAGCAGCTGCACAAGAATATTTCCACTGCCTGCTGCCTTCCGGTGATCAAAAATAGGAGCAGGAAGTTGTTCCTCTCCTTCAGAGCACAGTTGGCTTTGTACATCCAGGAAGATATTACCTAAAAAAAGCAGTGAAATGCTGAGAATCCTTCTGGGTTTTGCTGGTGAGTCAGTGCTAGCCCTGCCTTCCAGTTGGGAAGCCTTCAGAAGCCAGTGAAATAACAAGAGGCTGTGAACATGACTCTAACTCACTCATTCTTCCTGTGTTCCCTGTATAGGTAGTGATCCCTTGCTAAGTCAAACAGACTTCACAGAGCTGAAGAGCAATTTTATCTGCTGCTATTTCTGTGAGAAAGATGAGATTCCAGCTCAGCTGGTGTAACTTGCAGCTTGTGGGCATTATCTTGGAAAAACAAACCCATTCTTTTCTGAGGCTCCTTACAAGCTCATTCTACTGACAATAAAGTTTGCAGGAGCCCACACACAGCACCATCTAATCCACAAGTGTGAAATTGGGATGTATCAGTGAGTGAGGCTGCCATTCAAGCTCATTCCATATCTCAGAGCTCTATTACTGGTGTACTCTGATAAGGGATTACATGGAAACGTGTCGTTGTCTTCCTCTGTGACAGTCCCAGCCTTCATCCAAACAGGAGCCTGGCCAGCAGCTATCACAAAAGAGAGCTGTAGTCATGATGCTCAGCAACAGCAGCACAGCTCCTGGATCCTCTCTGGAGGCAATGGAATCATTCCAGTTATTCCTGTGGAAATAAAATACTCCAGTGCTCTATCAGGATTGGTGTCAGCAAGTTCGGGTTGTTTGTGATATTTGGGATTAGATCCATAGCTGGAATAAACCAGCCCTCCTCAGCAGCTCCTCTGGTTTTACTACACTTATTGGGCTTGTTTGAATCTGAGGGCAGACAAGGCTGTTTGGATCAGGTTGTCGAATTTCATGTATAATTCATGATTTCATGCCCAGCTTTCCTTGGCAGAGCTATAGGCAGCCTCCTGATTTACGGTTCGTTGTGACTGAACATTGTCTGCTCTAAATTTACCCTCCAAATTCATCCAGGAATGTACAAACCGGTGCTGTAACGCAACCACCTGTGCCTTGAACCCTGGAGCAGTGTGTGCACATGGGCTCTGCTGCGAGGATTGCCAGGTGAACCACGGGAAATGGCTTTTTTTGGGGTGGAGAGGGCAGAATTCCGCGGTTTTCCCTGCTTCAGTGCAGTCATCAAGGATGGAGGACAAGCAAATTGGTATTGATAAGCATTGAGACACTTGCATGTCATGTGAGCAATTTAAAAATTCCTAAAATATAAATTATTGAAGGAGCAGATCAACAGATTTTTTTAAATTGTCTCTGAGCTTTTTGTGGTCCCTTCAGTTGCTCATGTAAAACTTCTTTTTCATGAACTTTTGTGTGTTTCAATTTTTCTCATTCTTACATGGCAAGCAATCATTAAATGCTGAACTCTCTTTTTTGGGGGGAAGGCTTTTAAATTATTAATTCTATCAACAGCATGTGTATTTTTAAATGCAGATCATCAGCTGTTGTGGTCTCCTGATACTCTATAAAAGCCAACTTGCCACAGGCATTTACTTTCCTGAATTCTCAGCCCCTCCCTTGCCCATGGGCTAGTAAAGCATCCAGCAAGTTGCCATCATATCTGTGGCAGCCCACAAGCTTGGAGCAGCAAGGGATCCCCACAGACAGGAATTGCTTTTTAGCAAAATTGATCTTCATGTCCTTTGCTTTTTACCAAGGTAATGTGATTAAAATTCTCTTTTGTAGCTGCTGTTGAGATGTGAACGTTCAGACTGACACGTTCCATCATCAGTTCAGAAAAAAAAAAATCATTATCCATGGAAATCTGTACAGGACAGAAAGAGTTACTAGTTACTTACAGGACTAGTCGTGTAAGTTTGAGAGATCTTGATGCCCATCACAACAACATTTCCATGAGGAACTGTAACTCCATAGATTCATTAAGGTTCAAGATCTATTCAAGGTCATTGAATTGAACCTTCCAGCCTGGGAATTGTTGGGCATCTGAATCCATAGTCAAGTGGGCTGGTGCCTTCCTGAGCCCTAACACAGCATAGTGTTCTGTGATCAGCTGCCCTGGATGGAAAGTCTCTGATCTGACTTTTGCCCAGTGCTCCAGATCCTCCTTTCCAGAGTTTTTGTGTCCAGACACGACAGAGGAGCCGCACTGCAAACATCAGGGCTGGGGTTGCCTTCTGTTTTGAGTCACATGAGTCATGTGTGCAGCTTCATCTGACCCTCCTTCCTGCCAAAGCCTACCTGCATGGCTCAGATCAGTGCACTCAGAGCTCTGTCATCCCTGCCCTGGCCTCTGCAGTCAGCTGGGGCCGGGCAGTGGAGAAATTCTCCCCTGCCACACAAGAGGCCCGGGTTCAATTTCCAGCCAACGCATCAATTATGTGGTGGGTCCATTTTCTGCTGTGAGATAGGATTAGGAGAAAAGCGAAGCAAGCCTCAACTTTGAAAGGGTATAAAGAAAACTTTGTTAGCAGAACTAGAAGTCAAATAACAGGAAGCAGAATAAAACCTTCAGAACACCTCTCCTCCTCCCCCCAACCCTCCTCTCTCTCAGATCTCTCCCTGTGCTGCACGGGTGTTGAAGTTCTGTTTGTTTTGCAGCTCAAACCAGCGGGGATTTCTTGCAGAGAGTCGAGCAATTCCTGTGACCTGCCTGAGTTCTGCACAGGGGCCAGCCCACAGTGCCCAGCCAACGTTTACCTGCACGACGGGCACGCGTGCCACGGGGTGGATGGCTACTGCTACAATGGCATCTGCCAGACCCACGAGCAGCAGTGCATCACCCTCTGGGGCCCAGGTGAGTGCCAGCACAGGGACACACGTCTGACAGAGGCTTGGAGGGGGAGAAATGAACTTCTGAAAGATGCAGCACCGATCTGTAGCTGTTGGAATAATGAGGGAATCTCTGGGTGATTCGTTCCAGCCTTGGTTCGCTGTCATGTTTCTCGCAGCGGGAGACAACGAGGCTGCAACACGCTGCAAATGGATAGGTGAACTTAGACAAATCATTTCCTCCTGACTTGGATATGGCCTGATGTCACCCCACAAAGTGCTGAATGCTCCTGACAGGTTGAAATCACAGCCCTTTTCAGGCTGCTGTGTGAGCTTCCTCCTGTGCTCTAAACAGCTCATTTGCAAAACAGATGCGTCTGCTCCATCCCCAGCCAGGGCTCAGCTTTTGACACTAATAGGAGACTTCTGGATCATTGTGTGTATTTTATTAACTGGTGTCACCTGGAAACTGCCTCTTGACAGTGCTTTTAGCAGGGTATGCACTGAAACAGAAATAGATTTTATTCTCCCCTGGGAATCTGCTCCCTTTTTGCAGAAATCTGGTAACGTAAGTTCTTGAATTGATCTCAGCATCTATCCCAGGAAAGCTGTTCACCTTTCTACAAAGCCCTGTGACCCTTTCACTGCAATTCAAGTGTTAACTCAACATTTTGCTATGAATCCAAATCATTTCTCTTTCAGCATCTCTGACCTTCTATCTCAAATTTGAAAAACATTTACCTCTCCTAAGGAGAAGCATTACTTAAAGATAGGTGGTAATTATTTTTTTAAACTAACATTTCAAGCCTCTTTCAATTTGGTATCTCTAACTCTGTTCCAAAACTTCTGCATCCATATAATGGCACACAGATGTTTCCCTTGTTCAAAAACCTCCCCTGAACTCTGCTGAAGACTTTATCTGTTTCCTTCCCAGAGAAGATGGACTTTTTGCAATCTCTCTCTCTCTCTTAATAAGAGCATTAAAGAATCTCAAGAGCCAGCCCCAGTGCTACAGACAGCAGGTCAGCTTGGCCACGTGGGTAGAACACCACGTTCAGGAGGAGTTCCAGTTCAAAATTAAATTCCTCACGTGGAACAATCTGTGCCTCTGCTCCACTCCCCCAAATCCCACGCGCGTCGTAGAGCTGATATGAGCTCATAGAGCCATGGACAATTATAGCCTCCAGTCTTAGTCAGCCTGGGACTTCTAATCCCTGGATGCAGAGACATTTTCTCTCATAGAAAGCAAAAATCTCCTCCTGCACCAGTTTCCCATGCCGTGGAAAGTTACTCGGTCAGGCTGTTTGTGGTTTCAGTGGCTGAGAAAAATTCCACCAAAGCCCTGGGCTCCCCTAATTCTTTCCTGTGTTCTTTCTTGGGACTGTTCAATATGGGCACTGCTGTGCATGGAGGCTCCAGGCTGTAGGAGTGTGTTTATGAGAACAATGTTTTGTTAAGAACAGAGTTCAAACACACTTTGACTGGAATACCCTTTGGTTTTGTCTTAGGAAGGCCCAAGGATAAGGATTTTAAATAGGGGGGGTGGGATCTGATCAAAACTGAACTGGAAGTCTTAATTCTTGCCATGGTTATGGAAATATAAATTAAAAATAAACACAGAATCCCAGAATGGTTTTGGCTGGAAGGGACATTTTGTTCCACTCCCTGCCATGAGCAGGACACCTTGCACTAGACCAGATTGCTCTAAGCCCCATCCAGCTGGCCTTGGACACTTAAAATAATGCCTATATTCTGAATTTAAAGACTAGGAATGTGAATATCCACTGCTCTATCACACATCTGGCTGAAGTATGAGCTTGCAGATGTGGGGTGGAATAGGAAGAGAGGTGGGTGGCTCATGCAGTTAGAAAAATATCATGGTACAGATTAAAAAAACTACACATCTTTCCAGCCTTGCTTGCAGCACAAAGAGAGATTTGACATTCTAAGATGTTGTCTCTTGACTTTGTAGCAAAAATATACATTGGAACCTTTTACCAGGTTGTTGAGTCTGATTAGAACTATTTTTAACAACTGCCTGTGTTGGAGTGAAGTAGTTCTGTTGTTTAAAAAAAAAAAATTCTCCCCTGTAAAGAAAAAAACAGATTACAATTCATTTTCATTCTCTCCTTATTTTCTTCTTCCCAGTAGGAGAAATCCATGCAGAACAAAATACAATAACTTTTCCTAAAATAATATTTGGTATATTGAATTCCTTATTGATGCCTTCCCTTGCACATCTTTCTTTATTCATCAGGTTACAGTTGTCCAGAAGCCCAATGATAAATGTCAATCTTCGTGTTTTTAGATCTATTTAAAGGAAAATGATGAATGCTGTCAGAGCTTGTTTACATTAGGCTGAGCAGTAGGAACCTGCTTCCAGAAAAGCACTTGCATTTCCTTGGGGTTGTTTTTGTTGCTCTCAGCACAGTGATTCAGATAAAATAGAGGAACATTTTTTTTTCTTTCTTATCTGCATGGAAAGCAGGGTGGGAAGGAGAAGGGAGGAGCTCCTGGAGACAATCTCTGAAAATAGCCATGAATTCCTCTCAGAGCCCAGGTTGATTCCAGTCTGCTCCCAGAACACCCAGAGTTCTCCATTCTCCCTCTCTCTCTCCATAATTCATGTCATTTTTAGCCTTGGAGAGCAGGAACTGCTGGTGACCTTTTTTTGGTCCATACTCAAAAATATCAAATTGCACTGATCTGACCTATTGATAGCAGTGACTGAAAAATGCATCAATGGTGATGCTGTGTGTGGTGTCTGTGACTCCACTGGCATTTTCCAGGAGAAACAGATAAACAGATAGATCTGCTTAAGACAGAGAAATCATTGATTACCAAGGAACAGAAGATTCTCAACTTTAAACGCATAGCTTTTTCTACATCGACAAGAAAATGATTCTTCAGGAAAGTTTGTCAGTTTGTTGTCCTGTATTTCCCCAAGTGGGGAAAAAAAGCAATGATTTTGGGGAGCCAATGACAGGCATTGATTTAATAATTAGAACACATTTAGATGTGTTGCATGGACATGGCCATTTGTTTAGGCAGGAACATTCTTAATTTAGATGCCAATATTTGTTACTGTGTGAGAACTTTGCAGCTTTTGCCAGGTAGAACCCAACAGACACAAAATGAATGGGCTGCCCACCTCAGATACCTGACCTAACTATTGCTAACTTGCTTTTGAAAAAAACACTAATTGTCCAAGCACTGCAATTTTCTGAATTCAGTGAAATCAAACTATTTTGATCATCACAGACTTATGGCCAGGCCTTTTCCTTCTGGAGATGGGAAAGTAATTAAATCATATTCTCAGGGGTGGTGACATCATCCTCCTTAAATGCAAAAAAAATGTTCAACCCCATCTTGCTCTTGCCCAGATAGAACACGGATCACCAGGATGGGGAGAGAGTCCAAGGGCAGCTTGTGGAACCTTTGCTTTGCAGCTAAAACAAATTTAATGAGCTGAAACCCAGATCATACGACAGAGAACTGTGGGGTTTATGCTTGTATTTATTTGGAGTTATTCGTGGTACTGGCTGGCACAGCCTGAGCCACAGAACCCCAGCCTGTTACTCAGAGGTTGTTTTTCCTCCTCTCCCCACCCACAGACAGCTGGGAACTGAACTGAAATATCTTCCTTTTCTGCTCTCAGCCTGGTAGAGGATGTTGCTCGTGTTCATGGAATCAGCACCATGGTCAGAAATTTCCCTCATTCCTTCCAAGAGATCGTGTTGGTGTTTTCCCATGGCAGCAGGTCTGAAATGACACAGCATTTCTGTGCCCTGCAACTTCTCTTTTTTATTATTGTATTTTTTTGCGACTGCATAGGGGAAGAAGTGGACTCATCAATACACACATTTGGAGGCAAAAACCCAACAATCTCCAGGCTGCCAGCTGCAGTGGTGAGCTTTGACCTTCTGCAGCTTCCAAGGGCTGATTTAATCCCGTGAATGAGGCTTGGCATGGAAAGCCTGACAGGACCTTAATTACAGGGTCATGATACTATAATTATCAATCGCAAAGTGAAATAAACTCTGCTCATCCACCTCAAACCACTTAATAACCACCAGAAATCCTTCACAAATCATTTTGCCTCTGCCTGCAGAGGTAGAAAATAGAGGAAGACAGGACTTTCTGCTTCAGTTTATGTGGTGCGGTAGTGATAAATGGGTTTCCTCCAGAAACACAACATTACAATTCTCTTCTTTAAGCATTCTCTGAAAACCTCCTTTTAACTTGGTAGCTCCATCTGTTCAGCATCTTACACTCTGATATGTTTTCATCCATAAAAAAGTGCAAATATTGTGAGAAGCCAGTGGGGAGAGGGAAGCCATCTGAATCCCAAGCAACAGTGTGTCTTGGTTGGATACCAAAGGCAGAAATTGAAGCTGGATTTTGGTTTCCAGGCTGCAGATGATCATTGGGTACCAGGTGTTTTCACACACAAACTGCTCCAAGCCTGGCAGGGGAGTGTTTTTTTGTGCTCCATGAGATCTTTTTTCTTGTCAAGTGTTATTAGCTGGAGTTAAAGCTCAGTGTCTGAGCCCTGCAAGGACGCTGCAGATGTGTTTTCCTTCCTGCGGGCTGCTTTCCATCATCTCCGCAATGCTTGACTTCAGAATTCAGGAAAAAAAAATCAACCACACCAAAAACTTTCAGCAGGTGAAAGAGGAAGAGAAACACCTTAAACTCACAGTGTTCAGTGAGTGCATTCCCTTTCTTAAACCATTTTTAGGATAAGCCTTTGTTACATTCCTTGCAGTCAGAGCACAGGACGCGAGCATTCATTTGGCTTTTGGCAGCTTTGGGAGGGGACACCTCTGAGGGGACAGCATGTCTGGGCTCTGGGCTACTGCTGCCACATCTCCAAGGGAGCAGCCAGCCACTGCAATTCCATGGCATCAGCTGAGCTGGGGCTGAGGCTCCTGCCTAAAACAAGACCCAGAGCAGTTGTATAAGACCAGGGCTGCATGAGCTGGTCCTTGCACTTATGGGAGAAAAGCAGTTTTGGAAATATCTGTTCTAGGAAAAGCATTTTTTGAGAAAGCAGCTTTCCTTGGCCTCTTGCTCCCAGAATGTTTCTTCCCTCCCCAGCCCTTCCAAAGCTGCTATAGAATATGCACCTGATAATGTTTGTCTCAAGCTGAACAGTGAGTGTGCCCATCCTGGAAAGATGAGGAGGGATCCACATGCTGAAAATAGAAATTTAACTTTTGCTTTTTCTGCACAGCACCTGGTCTGGATGCTTTTGTTGATTTTCTTTGATTATTGCTTGAATTTTAATGAAAAAGAATTGAAAGAATCCTGTGTGAGTCCCTTTTAATAATTCCAGATTTGAAAAAATATTCTGAACTCAGCAAGCTTGATCGTAATCTTCCAAAGAATTTCAAGCTCTTGTCCTTCTCTCCAGGGAACCAACAGCTCATATTCTGTTTCTTCTATGTCTCTCTTTCTGATTTTTCCACTTTCAGCATGTAAAAATGTTAGAAGGAAAAGAGGATGCCATCTTAAGCCTCTCCAAGTTTTAATATTTTGTCCTTAATAGCATTATATTGCTGTTCAGCAGTATATAGTATTAGTCAAGCTTCTGACTATGAAATGCAGATAATTAATTGAAGTTTTAATCTCTGAGTTTTTAGTGAAAAGATCCACACTGACTGGAAGTTTTACAATCATATTTGTATTTTCTTCTCCAGGAATCTGACACACCCCCCCTTATTTCTGAAGAAAAAAAAAAAAAGAACATTTTCTTCTTTGAAGGCATTCAAATGAAATCTTCAGGCTGGCTTAAATAAATGCTATGTTTTACCCACAGTTAGAGGCATACACACTTGGAAGTGGCTCAAAACATTTGACAAAATGCAGCATTAGCTGAAATATTCTGTCTCTGGTAAAGATCAGGAGCACTGTAGAAATGGGATATTCTCAGCCTTTGGGCTATCACATCACTTGCTGCCAAGTCCTTTTTGCTCTAGTTTGGCTGATCTGTCAAAAGCACAGGAATGCAGCTAGCAGGTCTCTGATCAGAGTTTTAGCCAGAGTTTCTCCTTTTCTGCTCAAAGCCAGTGTCCCTGTTGGAGCAGTTGAAATGTTGGTGGTGACTCGATGGTGTTGTTAATTATTTTCATGGAAAGAAAATACAGAGTAGAAAAGAGCCCTAACAAGGGGCCTTTTAATCTTGTAAGAGGCAGCAATTATTGGCTGGAAATGAAAGCCACACTTCTGTGTAGAACAAAGGGATTAAATTCCAATACACAGACTAATGAATTGTTGCAGCAATCATACCAGAGAAACAGATCCTTCACCTCTTCAACATTGCAGATGGACGGATGCATCTTCCCCTAGAAGATATTCTATAATTGGTTATAATCTGGAGGGAAATGAACAGGAGATTGTGTGTATAAAACCTTAGAAGAACTGTTCCAATGGTACCCTTGGACTTCTGAAGTGCAGGGATGAATAATCTGCCTGCATAAACTTTTCCAGCCCTACTCCAACAAGGGAAGTTCCTTTGTCTTTAGGACATGTCCCTATCAGAAAACACCACAGTAGATAAGAAGCAGATGCTGCCCAGATTCTCACTTCTACCACCATGGCAGAAATGCCCCTTCTTCCATGTCAGTCTTTTCTCTCAGGAGTGGATGTCCTGAGGGTTAAGGTGGGATGGGTTCCTTTCCTCTCCCCAGTGCTTCAGCCTGGATTAGTAGCAGCACATTTCCCTTTGCCATTTCAGGTCCTCATATCTTTACACCCAGTTTACAACTGGATTTTTTTCTGTTGTCTTTTTTCTGTTCTCAGTTGCAGTCAAACAGGCCTTTCTTGAAAAGAATTTTCTTTGGGGTCTCATTAGAACATGGACCCCTGCAAAAGAAAGGAGCTAATTTCCAGCTGGCTTTTGTCTGTCTGGTATTTTCTAGAAGTTTTGGTGTCCTAGGAGGATTGGCAAGAGGGCTATCACCTCAAGAAACCCTGGAAGAGAAGGAGTTCTGCATTGTCTGCTGCTCAGCACTGCCAGGAGAGACAAACAACACCGGCACTCCCACACATCCAAACTCTCCATTAGCATGCGGATCCAGCACCGCTGTTTTGTTGGGCCTCATCAACATGCAGCTCACATCCCTCCTTCCCCCTAAAGCACCAGCAGAGCTCAAAGGAAATTATTAAAAACACCTTGTATGAGATGAAAGTTCTGATTAGGTTTTGTTTCAGGTGCGAAACCCGCTCCTGGGATCTGCTTTGAGAGAGTCAATTCTGCCGGAGATCCTTACGGCAACTGCGGGAAAGACTCCAAGAGCTCCTTTGCCAGATGTGAACCCAGGTAGGGCCCCTCCCTGCAAGCACAGCAACAGGTGCTGGGAGAGGGCTTGGAACACTGGAAATGCTTGACCTCATCTTTGGTTGTGTTTATTTCCATCAGGGATGCCAAGTGTGGAAAAATCCAGTGCCAAGGAGGAGCGAACCGACCTGTAATTGGTACCAATGCTGTTTCCATAGAAACCAACATCCCACTCCAGGAGGGTGGCAAGATCCTGTGCCGTGGCACCCACGTGTATTTGGGGGATGATATGCCCGACCCTGGGCTTGTGCTGGCAGGAACCAAGTGTGAAGATGGAAAAGTAAGATTCTGGAATATTCCCAGACAAAGAGAACATCACTACTGTCATTCTGCCAAGTGTTTTGTGCCTTTTTTTTTTCTTTGGGATTTTTTGTTCCCCACAAAGTATTTGCTTCTCATGCTCAGACTGAGATAAATTTTACTCCCTTCTGGCCACTCTTCTGGATTACAGATTTTCAGATGCAAATCTGAGCAACCTGATCTGGTGGAAGGTGTCCCTGGCCATGGCAGGGGGGTGGAAATAGATGAGCTTTAAAGTCCTTTCCAACCCAAACCATCCTGGGATTCTGTGCAATGCAAGTTGCTTAAGTTTATGGCTGATTTTTTGAAGACAGTCCCAAGTATCTGCCCATGGAGGTTTGAGGTTTTCTGCAAAATAAGTACAGCAAAACACATTACAGGCTTATTAATGAATTCCTCAGTTCAATGTATTCCCTTTCCCAGCATCTCTGGCATTGCAAAATTGTCATTAACTTCACTTTAGGTTTCAAAATGTATTTTATCTTCCCATTATGGCTCCCCACTTCTTTTTTTTTTTCACACAGGCAAAACCTATCTCTGTATGCACTCTTAGAAAACTATAAAACCATTGATGCTCAGCCACCAAAACTGATTTTTGCAATTGTGTTTTGCAAACTTTCTGAATTATCTGCTGTGAATGCAGCTCAGATTTCACATGGCTGTCTCATTCTAAGTTTTTCTTTTGTGAGGAAAGCAACTGAGAAAGATGAGAGGCAGCCATGAGTTTACAGGGAGGAGGAAAGGAAAGCAGTCCAAGAGTTATTGAAATGAAGGAGGTTTCCATACCCTCAGTGGATTGCTTGCAAAAAGGAGGAAAATCAAGTGCTTTGATAATTTGTGGTAAATTCGAGTAAGCCTCTGAATTTCTGAATGCTTTTGAATTACGTTGGATTATCTCACTGTGCTGGGAACAGGTTTGAAATCCATCCCCAGTGAAACCACAGCTCTGCTACAGGAAAACAACCCTTACAACATTTCTTAGTCAATCTGTTATAAAAAGTCTTTTCAAAGGCAACTCAGAGCTGAGAAAGCACCCCATTATGTTTTACTAATGAGTATTTAATCTTTCTAATCTATCTAATCATACACATCCACACTATAGAATACACAGGCTAATACTTCTGAAATTGTATGTTTTACTTTGAGGACATTAGTGCATTTGTATTATAGATTAAGAATATGAATTTAAATATTCTTGGGTTTTCTCAACTGGAGATGCACAATTTGAAACACAGCCATTTTAATGTGATCAGAATTCTGGGAGCTGCTGCACTGTGAATATTTGAATTGTGAATAGTGCTGTAATCAGACCATATTCTCTCCATGCCTGCATGTTGATGCCAATTCACTCTAATTTCCTTTCCATTTTTCCTTCTCCCCAGGGGATAAGTGCCCTGATTAAGCATCCCTGTCGCCTCCTTCAACACTATTCCCAGCTTAATGCTAATTATTGTGACTGACTTTTAGTACGACTGAACTGCACTGGAGTTAAACAAAAATGTGCAGTGTGGGGCTTTTTGACCTTTTTTGTTGTCAACATATCATAGGAACAGTTATTCCAGTCCTAATTTCTTCTGTTTTCAGTTTGGAGTAGGGTAACTTCTCATTACTGATGTACTCATCACTTGTGTGGTTGTTTAATGTTGTTATTACTTGGCACTAATCTTGCTTAACCTCAATTTTCAGCTCCATTGGCAGAGTAAAGTTTATCTGCAATGACTGGAAAATAAAAAAATTGAATTTTATTCCTGTGCATATGCTATTTGTTTAGTTCCATTTCCTGTAAATATTAAATGTTAAATAGGGTTGGTTTATATTTGACACCATAAAAAAATTGTTGAACTTAGAAAAACTTAGAAAGATCTTGGCTTTCCTGGAAAACAATGATGAGCCCATAAAAACCAATGATCTCAAACATTCACCTGCTCTGGATCCAGGTTCTGTACTGGAATGAAAAATATTCACTACTGATATAAACAAAACTCTGATAATTTAGACCACGAGGACCCAAAACTTTGCTTGAGAAATCATTGCTGCTGTGAAGACACAAAGGCAGACAGATGATTAATCCTCCTCAGTGTACTCCTAGTCCTGAAAAAAAATGCAAGTTACTGATTTTTAAATTGGCTTAAAAACCTCCCAGACCCCAGGGTCTCCCCACTAGTTCCACTTGAGTGGAACTGTGAAGGTTTGTTTGCACAAACTCAGCATATCAACACTATGAAGTGCATGTGAAACCAGGGCTGGCAGGAGAGCAGAGTTCAACTTGCTCAGATTTGGATCTTTTTTTCCTTTAAAAGGACTGAAGAAAAGAAGACATCCAATCCTGATGTCTTTTGTGTCCATATAATTATATATATTTGTATGTTGGGCAATATTTAACTGCTGAAAGAAGGGATATGATGCCCTGGGAGCCCCAGCAGCTCTGTCCCTGTTAAAACTCCTTTTATTTTATTTTGCAGATTTGCCTGAACCGCCGGTGCCAGAACACCAGTGTTTTTGGAGTCCATAAATGTGCCACCAAGTGCCATGGACGTGGGGTAAGCATCCTAGGAAAACATTCTTTTCCACTCACTCAATAACCACTGGACAAGAAATCACTTCATGTAATGGCTTTGGGATCTATAATTGACTGCAATAGATCAGTCAGAGTCACTGCAGCGTAGATAGTTCCATTTTCACTGTCCCTTATATGAAATTGTTTTTTATTTGACAAGGAAATGTTTATCAGGCAGTAATTATCATGTTCTTAATTGACAGCCTATGATACAAATGAATCCTGTAATCCTCAAAGCAATTTGAAGGCTAACCCTCCATCATGAAGAATTCCCATTAAAATTCAAAAATGCAGTTCCTCCATAGGTACTAAGAAGTTAAAATTTTTGAATTGAGCATTGGAAGCATTTGGATTGAGAGGCAAATGAAACAGCATTTCCAAAAACATTAAAGTAAAACCATATTGATGAGTTTTGTGGCATGAAAAGTGGCACAGAATGAAAAATGTGATGATACCATTTAATAATATCAGTGGTTTGTAACTCAGTTAATATTATGATAATGTTAATTATGTCAAGCTTTGCCTTATTAACCTTGATGTTCTGATGAGCTGTTTGTTTCTCTGAAAATCTGTGGCAGCCACATTGGAAGAGCCACAGAAATCCACTGTCCTCTCTGAGGAAGGATTTTAATTTGCTTTAACTTATTTTATCACCCTGAATTTGCAAAACTGAGCAGTGCTGATGGTGCTGCCTCTTATCATTGAGCTGGAATGAGCAGAGCCTCAGACTGGCATTTTTTATGTCTGTACAAACAAGAACCTCTGGTGACTCCTCAGTGGCAAAACTGACCTCATGGAATTGTAAATGGGAATTCCTGCAGCGCTTTAATTTAAAAAATAATGCTTAACAGTGTATATTTTTAATTATGTTGCCAACTTTGAAAAGCAAATTTATTTTTTTTTTATATAATTTTACATGACTACAGGCAGTCTGAGCTTTCTGAATATTTTAGTGCTCTGCAGACACAGGCAGCACAGTGTTTCTGAAAACCTGCCAAGCTGACCTGGCCAGAATATTGCCTGTTCAGAATAACCCAAACTCCTGTGAACTGATTTGTGTCTTACTGAAAACTCATTTATTAATCTGTGCTGTGAGTTCTCTGTGGTGGTGGCAGATCAGTGATAGTTGGGTTTAGCACAGAATTAAGGACCTTATTGGAAATGAGCCCTAAGCCCGAAATCTTAATCTACAAATTGATTTGAGCACCTAAATGTGACTTCACATCCTGGGGTCAGTTTGGATCCCTCAGGACAAGACTTTGAGGGGCTGGAGCATGTCCAGGGAAGGGAATGGAGCTGGGAAGGGGCTGAGGGAGCTGGGAAGGGGCTCAGCCTGGAGCAGAGGAGGCTCAGGGGGGCTCTTGTGGCTCTGCACAACTCCCTGCAGACAGGAGGGGACAGGACAGACAGGGAGGGTCAGGCTGTGCTCCCAGGGAACAGGGACAGGAGGAGAGGGAACAGCCTCAGGCTGGGCCAGGGGAGGTTTAGGTTGGATATTAGTGAAAATTTCCTCATGTGAAGGTTTTTCCAGCTCTGGCACAGCTGTCCAGGGCAGTGGTGGAGTGCCCATCCATGGAGGGATTTAAAATCCATGCAGATGTGGTGGCACCTGTGGACCTTGACCTTGGCAGTTCTGGGGAATGGATGAAGATCTTAGAGAACCCTTCCAGCCTGAACAATTCGGTGACTTCATGCATTCTGTTGATTCAACACGGGACTTTAAGCTCTGTATTCATCACACAGCAACTGCTTGAGGAGCAGCAAAAGCAAATAACATGCCTTTGGGCTGTGGGACCTCCTGAGAGGAAAGCCCTGGATGCCCTGACTCCTTCCCCTCTGTGCAGCAGGATCAGGCTGTGTCAGCACTGGGCTCCTGTCCCTTGGAGCTCCCTGATCCCACAAGGGGCATTGGATAGACCGAGCTGTTCCCTCACTCAGATTAAAACCACCACAACACGGAGCACTGTGCTTCCACAGACAGTGCAGGTGTGATACCAAAGCTCCCTGAGGGTTTCCTCAGCCTTGATCCCAGTTTCACAGGTTTCTGCAGCAACTGGTTCATAGAGCCATGGAAAAATCCCTACTGGGCCCAGTGCAAGCCCTTGATGGAGAGGTTAGCTCGGGAGGCTGACAAAGCTCTGCAACCTCCACTGCACAGGGTGACTCCTGTTCCTGTGCAGGCAGGAGGGACAGAAGTTCCCAGGCAGATAATGCTGCAGCTGGAAGGAAAGAGAGAACAAGACTTAAGAGTTGTCTGATTATCCTCACAGTATTGACGTTGTCATCTGGGGCAACTCCAACGATTACCTGACAAAGAAATAATGGTTTTTAGGATCCCTTTCACCCTGTGGCGAGTTATTCTTTGCCACCTCAGTGTGCAATAGGTAGCTATCAGTGCATCTCCTTTCTTCTCTAAGTTTTATTCCTCTCTGAGGTGTCACTGTCTGATTAGAAGCCCTTATCAGCCAGGGCTGCTCTCGGATGTTTTTTATGTTAAGCCATTTGTCTTGTTTTGCAGGTCTGCAACAACAAAAAGAACTGTCACTGTGAGGCTGACTGGGCCCCCCCCTTCTGTGACAAGCCAGGCTTTGGTGGCAGTGTGGATAGTGGGCCCATCAGGCAGGCAGGTCAGTGGGAATTCAGCCTTTCCAGGATAAAGAGTGGAAATTGGTAATCCTCAGAAAGAAATATTTCTACACATTGTTAATTTTTCAGGATTTGGTAATTCTGTGCCAATTTTTCCCCAGAGTGCTGGAACATTAGTGACCTCAAAGAGATGTTTCTGGTTTATGTCTGAGGACATGACAGGACAAGCACTCTCCTCACAAGTACACGTATAAACTAAATCTGGATGGGAAATAATGTCTATTTTCACATGAACAATACTAATCTAAACGAAAATGAATTCTCTTTTCTGCATGCCAGATGCTTCAGTGAGTGGCAAAACTGAAATTATGACATCATGGTCATTCCCATGACAAAGCTTCCCATCCTGATTTCACTACTGAATGACCTTTTTTTTTTTTTCTGAAGAAAGCAAAGAAACCCTGGTCAGACACTGAGCAGGCCCTTGGAAGAAGTTAACTCCGTGTGATTTTTTGCAGACAATAAGAGTTTGACCATAGGAGTGTTGATAACCATCCTGTGCCTTATCTTTGCTGGATCAATCATGTACCTCAAAAGGAAGACTTTCATGAGGTGGTTGTTTACAAGCAAGAAGACAACAATAGAGAAATTAAGGTATGCCCATTTTCCCTAATCATATTCCAGTAGATATTAGGAAAGGAAGCAGTAAACACAGAATTCTCATCACTAAATATGTTAGAAAGAGGCAGCCTTGACAAAAAGTACTCACCATTAACAGTGGTGTTTTCCCTGGGTTGGTTTAATTTCATTGATAGGCAGTAAATAATGCAGGTATTGCTTTCAATATATCCCTCTTTCCTTCTGGGATGAAAAATTAAGCAGCAATGGAAGAATTACTTTTATTTTCATTTGCCTGAAACAGTTTCATTACACTGCATGGCCTTTTATCTAAACTCAGTTGAGTGAGCTGAAACTTTCCTATTTGAGGTCATTACTGTTTAAATGTTAGATTCATTAGAATAGTCTCCTGGGTGTTACAAAGCTACATTTCCACAGATTGCAGAAGCTAATTTAACAGACTACTGGTTTCTAAAAAATCAATATTTATTTTTATTCTTGCAGGAGTGCTAGACAATTTTTACTTTCCTTGTTTACTATAACCAGGCTGAAAGCCCTTGCAAAATCCTGTTCTGAAAACAGGCTCCTGTTTAAGGAAATGTTACAAAGCAGAAGGTTGTGTTCAACAACTGAGTGTTTGTATTGCAGGTCTGTGAGTCCAGCAAGACCTTCCAGTTCATCTGAGCCAAATCATGTTCACACCACATGTGTCAGTAAAAATCTCATCAGGAAGCCACAAAATACAGCTATACAAAAAGTGAGTCCCTTGTTTTGAAAAAAGGAAAAGTGGGGGAAAACCAAAACCCATGAAATTTGGGTCTCAATTAAGTGTTTTATTATAATCCAATAATTGCAGGAGCTTAATATCATGTAGGACTAACATTAAGTAAAATGGGAGAGGATGTAGACTTCAAATACATTTCTGGCTTCCCTGTTGAAGACAGGTAGAGATGTCCAGTGCAGAAAAGAAATAGTTTTGTCTCTAAGAGAGAAAAGCAAGGGACTAACATGGATTTTAAAGTAGCAATGGGTCAGGTTTGATGGAGCTCCCTGGTGGGAGGTGTCCTTGCTCATGGCAGGGGGTTGGAACATACTGGTCCTTAAGATCCCTTCAAACCAAACTGTCCTGTGACTCTGTGCCAGCTCTTGAGATTTATAATTTTGGTTGGATTATTTTCCCAGAGAGATTGCCCAAGGCGGCCGCTGCCATATCAGATCATCGACATCAGCAACCCTGTGAAGACACACCAGGTGCCACCATTAAAAACCCCTCAGCGAGTCCTGCCACCCCTTCCCCAGCTGCCAGGTCACCAAGCTGGGCCTGAGAGACCCCTGCCAGCTACTCCTTCACTGAGGTTCTCCCAGGTAACCACTGATTCTCTTCTATTTAATATTTACTCTGTGAGTGTCCAGAGAAATTCAGAGTTTTCTCCTCTTTCCTGCTGCCCTTTTCCCACAGTATTTCCTTTATCCTTTGTGTGAGTTTAGAACTGTGCTGTAGAACAATTGCTTTGTGGCAAGTGGGGCCGTGATCCTAAAATTTAGGATCCTGAACTCTGCCTTCACCACTCAAAACACAACAGAACAATATGTTCCAATAGCACCCTTGAACTTCTAAAGTGCAGGGATGAATAATCTGCCTGCATAAACTTTTCCAGCCCTACTCCCACAAGGGAAGTTCCTTTGCCTTTAGGACATGTCTCTATCAGAAAACACCACAGTAGATAAGAAGCAGATGCTGCCTGGACTCCCAGATTCTCACTTCTACCACCATGCCAGAAATGCCCCTTCTTCCATGTCAGTCTTTCCTCTCAGGAGTGGATGTCCTGAGGGTTAAAGTGGGATGGGTTCTTTTCCTCTCCCCAGCACTTCAGCCTGGGTTAATAAACACATCAAAGGCAAACACAGGCTCATCTCTCCACCCCAACCAGAGGGGAGCTGCACAGTTTGTCAGTGAGGTGCCAAACACAGAAAGAGGGTTTAGGGAATCACATTGCAGATGTGATGTGCAAATGGAAAAGGTGCCTTAGCTTGATTTGCTTCTGCCCTGCCAAGGGCTGCACACTCCAGAGTCTGTTTTTCCAGGGCACAGACCTGAAAACCACTATTTCATGCTGGCACACCTTTCATTGCAATGTGTAAGTAGAGATGATAAATATTTTTTATTTTTTATTTTTGAGTAGGATGCATCTCAGGGCAGTAGACAGGGTACATGAAGTTGTCTGTGCAGTAGTCTGTATTAAATAGTGCCTTTTCTTGTCACTGGCTGCTCCCTTTTGGTGGCATTTGTGGAGTGGCTGTTTCTAAGCAGAGCAGCCTGGCAGGCAGCTGTTCCTGTTCTGCAGCTGTGGTGCCTTTCTGGGTGTGGCACAAGGTTAAAATTAAGTGAATGCTGTTAACAGCAGGCTCTCACCTGCAGGAGCCCTGAGAGCTGCTCCAAGACCATTTCCTGGTGATGGATAGGAGGAGACAGTTCCAGGACAGTGCTGGAGTGCAGGGCTTTGAAAAGGGACTGGAAAAATATCAGAAACAAACAGGGCTGAGAGGGGCTGCCCAGAGAAGTTGTTAGGTTGCTCAGAGAAGCTATGGCTGCCCCTGGATCCCTGGAAGTGCCCAAAGCCAGGCTGGATGCTCCTGGTTGCTTGGAGCAACCTGGGATAGTGGAAGATGTCCCTGCCCACTGTGGCAGCAAATAAAGGGTATCTAGATTTAATTTTTTCTAAGTCTGAACATTATCTCACTCAGGTTAGACCAACTTTTACAAGTGCAGCCAGTGCTTTATTTGCTTTTTTGTCTTCCCTTTTCCATGCTCCCAGTCATTTTTCCTTTCCAGGGCAGTAAGAAATGCTGATTCTTTCTAAAATAAATTTTGTAGGGAATTGGAAGCAGTATTGATTCCTGGCTCTTGTCTTTAGCTCCAGTGGTTTCATTGTTCATTTTCTCATATTCTCTAACCTTCTGCACAATCCACAGTGGCCAAAGGAAAGATTTTAAGTGCAAATGCTTTTCTTTTTCTTAAGCAGAATATGGATGGGGAAAAGGCTTTCCAAGAAAAAGGAAAAATAAACATTTCTTATTCTGATGCTGCATCTGCACCTGCCCCAGCCTCACTGCACATCACAGCAGCCCAGTGCTCCCCTACAACTCATGTTCCTAAATCCTTGTGCTCCAAATCCCACCCAAAGTGCCAGGTGGAAAACCAGACCTGCAGTACTATCATTAGCAAAGACTGACAGATCTGAAAATGCCAAAAAGCTTTTCAGCTTGGCAGCTCAAATTAATTGTGACAGTTCCTTCATCAAGCAAAATATCACCATTTTCAGTCTCTACACAGAGCACAAGTAGGACAAACAGGGGATCAGCTCAAGGCTGCCTAAAGAACGAGCAAGAATGGAATCTTTCAAAATTATATTATAAACTCAATATTGTCAGAATCAGTTACTTTTTATATAAGAGGGACACAAAAAAATCCACTGCGTGGGGAGAAAATCTTTCATTCTTAAGTTAATTTTTTTCCCTCAAAGCTTGGAAGTAGTAAATTAGCTTAAGAATGGTTTGGGATAATAAAAGTAGATATTACTTCAGCTATGCTTCAGCTCTCTTGGAAGCACATCCAGAAGGTCAGCAAGGGGAAGGACTTTAAAAATCATTGCTACATTCCAGATGTCACCCAGATGCTCAGTGCTGCAGGATGGTGCTGTAAATTATATAAAAGTAAAATAGTTTAAAAAAAAAGACGACATGAAACAAACCCAACCAATCAACCAAACAGAAAATCAACAAATTAGCTCTTGCCAAGTTTAATATTTAATTATCTTTTGACTGAAAAACAGCTTTTCCTTCATTCAGATGCTCTTGCAAGGCAAACAGTCTTTATTTATGGGCCAGATTCAGAGTCAGTATAAATCAGCAGAGCCCCATGTGAATCAAGGAAACAGTGCAAGTTTATCCTAACCACTGGTTTAGTCCATGGATTTGGTCTCTTCCCCTTGACTTTGTTACTTTTAGCGTTCAGTTGCTGCCTCTGACACTCTCATCTTCTTATTATCAAAATATATCTCATTTTCCAGCTCATCCTAATGCCAGGAAGTAGAACTTAGATCTTTTATTTTTTCCTCAGTAAAACTGACATCAGCTCAGCTCCTGCTCCTTCTGCCACAGTTATCCTGGGAATCTCTGTCCTGTGACACCTCGGTCTGGCTGCAAACAAAGAGGGGTTTCAGTTGCTTCTTTAAAAATTAGTGAAAAAACCTAGAATTTCATGCACCTGATGTCTTTGGAGTTACTCAGTATGAGAATTGTGGTTTTCGTTCCACTATTTAAAACACTTCACAAGCAGAGCCTGAATGCATTAAATTCCAAGTTGTGGATATAAAATGGACAAAGAAATCCATCCATAAACTCTTTGTGATGAAGGGCTGAAGCTTTTTAGGGGAAGAACTGGAGAAGGGAGGAAGAAGAATGAGGGAAGCAGAGCTGTGGTGGTACCATGAGCTGTGCTGCAGATTCCCAACACATCCAAGGCTCTGCAAGGCCCCACACAAGTTAACACACAAAGTTTGGATTCTCCTGTGGCACAGAAAAAATAGAGGAGACCCTCCTGTAATCAGTCTGGGGGATGGAATTTATTTCTTCAAAGAGCTTTTTTCCTCTGTTCCTAAGGTTATGTGTTCCTGGTGGCATCTCCTTTCTGTCAACTGCTGCTCCACTTTGTTTCACCTCAGCCACCATTTATTGTTCATCTCCATTTTTATCAGAATTCCCTCCCTTTTTAATTTTTTTCTTTCATTTATCCTTTTCTATCAGCTTGCCACATTACACTTTCTGTCAGAACACTTGGCTGCTAAATATCCTTAAGGCTATTTTAACTTGAGGATGTTTTGAGGGGAAATGAATGAATAAATAAATCAGGCGTTGGGCCTGTGTACCTATCAATACTAGTACTTGTTATGCAGAGAATTAAACAGAGGGCAGACATCCTATGCAACTTTAAAATGTAGTTGGTGGCAAATTTGAACTTATTATATATGAGATTTACTTAAGCTTATATTTTCTTTCTTATCAAAATGCCTGTGGATAATCAATCTGCATTTCCTTCTTGAAAGAGCAAATATTTGCCATGGGAAGTAAAAAAAACAAAGGGATGCTCAAAACAAATAATGAAAAGTTGGACTTTATTCAGGAAGAATTCATGCTCTGATTGCTTGTTTGGATCACATCTTTCAAGGGATCTTAAATTAGATTATGCTTGTAAGCTCTTCTTGTTTCCTTTACTAATGATACTTACGGCAAACTAAAAATAAGGAATAAAATTCCTTGGGAAAAGCGTGGCTATGCAGCTCTAGTATTAGAAAGATCTGAAGTGAGTCTGGGGGTAAACCAGAGAGTTTTTGTGTGCCCTGAGCAAGCCACTTAATGTGTCCCAGCTCTCCATAATGAGAAGCACAAACAGCCAAGTTTTCCTGTTTGGAGGGACCACCCAGAGGATCCCTGGCCCAGCCTGAGAGCAGATGACTTCTGTTCTTTATTAATGGAGCCTTTAATTCCATAGAATGAAAGCACTGCAAAAAAAAAAATTCCACAGATGCTCCCAATGCAAACCAGACTGGGGCAGTTTAGTTTTGTGGTCATCTGAATTTCCATTTTCAAGTAATGTCGAGCATTCCCACCTTTCTATAGAACTACTTCTACAAAGTTGGATCTTTGCTCTTTGCTTTTACCACCCATTAGGCATTGAGCCCAGTAGAGAAGCACCCTGCATTTCTAGAGTAAAGAATCAAAACACATAAAATCATGAAAATGTAGTATTAAATCTTTGGTTTAAAATATAAGTGCCAGCTTATCAAAAATAAGGGGTTTTTTATTCATTTAAACTTATCTAGACATAACTGATTAAAAAATATCTTCAATTTAGGTTTTGATTAGGTATTAGGAAGAAATTGTGAGGGGGGATGAGGCCTCAGTTTTGCTCAGACTTGTGGCTGCCCCTGGAAGTGTCCAAGGCCAGGTTGGACAAGGCTTGGAGCACCCTGGTGATGCCTTCAGGTTCAATTTTCATGTTTTCCAGATTCTGCATTGCATTAGTATAGAACTCTGAACTTCATATAAAGTGTCAGCAAGTTCTCCTCACAGCTCAGTCAGACAGAACAATCCTTGTCCAGAACCAAGGGCACAGAACAATCCTTGTCCAGAACCAAGGGCACAGAACAATCCTTGTCCAGAACCAAGGGCACGGAACAATCCTTGTCCAGAACCAAGGGCACAGAACAATCCTTGTCCAGAACCAGAACCAAGGGCACAGAACAATCCTTGTCCAGAACCAAGGGCACAGAACAATCCTTGTCCAGAACCAAGGACACAGAACAATCCTTGTCCAGAACCAGAACCAAGGGCACAGAACAATCCTTGTCCAGAACCAAGGACACCGCTGCAGCCAAAAAGTGCAAAAAAATTGATGGGAGAAACCTGGGAGGGTGGGACTGCAGAACCTGGAGCTGGAATTCGACAATGAACCCCAATGTGGAAATGGACTAAAACTTATAAAGAGTGAAAACTTGTGACTGGTTGTCCATCTTAGGCCCATCTTTTGTCCATCTTGGGCAGAACCATGGCCAGGCCCTTGCCCTGCCCAAGGTGTATCCTGTGAAGGCCTTTTAATAAATCCCCACTTTATTCCTTTAAGTAAAAAGCAAATAAAATAACTTTTTAAAAAATTTTTAATATGTTTCTTTAAATAAAACTGTCCAGCCTCTGTTCCAGGGAGCCTCTCCATGCATCGCTGGGACCATGAGATATGACCCTGCCTATGGTCTTCCCGACCCAACCCAGTCCATAACCCCACGACTCAAGGAAGTTATCTCAGTTGTGTGAAGGGTTTGATGTCCACTGTGAGAACTGACAGGACCTCTTGTTTCCTTCAGGAGCCCCCCAAGCCCAGCCCTCCTCGGAAGCCTCTCCCCGCTGACCCCCTGGGCCGAGCGCGCCAGGGTCCCGCTGGGCCCGGACCCCGCAAGGCTCTGCCCCATGGCACCCCTGCCAGGTCAGTCCTCAGCATTTCAGCTTTTCTGGGTTTCATCTGTTTGTAATCCTGCAGTTCTTCAGTGTATAGCCCTAAACTCCATACAGAGGGTGAGCTGCTGCTCTCCCGTTTGGGTCAGGCACAATTCCTCTCCAGGCATGGTAATCACCTCGCTGCCTCAGGCCCCACAAATGTAAACAAAACTGAGTTCGGGGGAGCAAGATTGGGGTAAATGACTTCATTACTTAAAGCTGTAATCAGAAGATTAACCCCCAATATTGACCAAACTTATAAAAATATGAAAACCCATGGTCTGTGGTCCTTTTTTGGGAGGAGGAAGGTTGTCTGGCTTAAACACACCTGAAGGCTCTTCAATAAATGTACCTGGGTTTTATTCCCTTAATTTTGTCTAGCCTCTGGTGTTAGGTAGTCCCAAAAAGGTATCAATCCTAACACCTGGATTTTAGCACTTCAGCAGCAACGTGGCTAAAATGGCTCAAGGAACTGCTGCAACAACCACTTCCAATATAATTTCTATCTCTAATTTTAATTATCACGCTGTTTCTCACTGGGAGTGCACCAGCACAGTTGCTCTGACTCCCACAGAATATGAGGATTTTTAATACCTGCGAAGGTTTGACTGTAAACACCTGGCTTCGTATTTACAAAACTAACCAATAAATAATAAATTTTCTCCTTAAGGCCCCCATCTGAATTAGCCTAAGAACTGAATGCGGTTAAAATCAGCCACCAAAAAAAGAGATTTCCTCATCACCCATTTCCCAAAGGAACATCAATTGCCATAATCTGAAAATGATATCCAAAAGATTCAAAAAGCATAGAAGTCATACACTTCAAAAATATAAAGTTTGAAAAAAATAATCAGGAAGTGGAGTAACTACAGCCAGTGTTAGTGGGTTTAGTCAATGTTTTCTTACCCAATATTCCCCAGTTTCCTGTGAATAAAGTGAGCTCCAAAGAAGATAAAAGTGGAGGTTTAAGCTACAAGAATTCTACCAGTAAAGCACTTAAATGCTCAGAAACATTAAAAATAGAATCAATGTAGTCTCCTAATATTTTAGCAAAAATACTTCAAAAAGAAACTTTGATTGAACTCCTGGCTGTCCATTCTAGTCAGATATTCTGAAAGCAACAACCTTTCAAGCTGACTCCTACAACTTTTGCAGACCACCTGGAATTCTGCAACATTATTGATTTTTTTGATCAGGTGCAAAACTGATGAGCACCCAAAGAAGCAGAGAGATTAAGTAACAATTTGCTATTTTCTTTCTTTCCAACAGACCTGCTCCCAAACATCCACCACAGGTATCCAGGTCCAGCAACACTACGGATGTGAAATGAGTAGAAAACCTGACACCTTTATTCTAAAAAGTGAAGACAGAAGTTTGCACTATCTTTCAGCTCCAGCTGGAGTTCATTTCTATGACAATACTTAGAATTTTTAATGTTAAAACAGCATTCTTTTTAAGAATTCTGAGCTACTGCCTTTGGTGCTGTGCTGTGCTATGGTGCTCTGTATACTTGCTCAGGTACTTGTAAATTATTAATTTATGTTGAATATTTATTACAGTGCAGTGCACTGTAGTAGATATTTTTACCATAGCTGAGTTTTCCTAAAAAGGAAGCCTTTTTTTTTTTTTTTTTAATATTTCACTGAACTTGAATAATTCTGCTCTGTTGGTCCTATGTAGATTTCTTAGTTTTGATCTATTCTTTAAGGAGTGCTGATACAGATCAATGAAATGTGTAAACAACTCCTTCTCAGTGGTTCCTAACCAACTTCTGAATAAATATGGCAGGGTAAAAAGACAAAATCTCTCCTGGAACTGGGTGAAATGCCCGATATCTGCACACAAGGTGTAACCTGTATTTAGCCAAAGGCTCCCTCTGTGTTTGCAGCTGTACTGTAATCTCAGTTTTTTCATGTTACTGTTTGAGATCTTGCAGAAATCTCTGTGCTGAAAGAGGATGTATCCACCTGGGAGAAGTCCTCTCACTGAAGAAGTACTGTATATCACAAAACTGTGTTGTTTTTAACCTCATTTTCCTCAAACACAGCCTGGTTAGTATATAGTGATGCAGATATCAGGCCTCCCTGTGCCATTTCCTTTTTGATGCTTTGGTAATTAAATTCAACCATCTCATTGTTGTCCTGATTAGACTGGCAGTGCATTACACCCAGGGCTGGGGGGAAGCCAAGAATTACAATTTAAGAATCAACTTTTATATTATTTCCTTTTGCCTCACCGCTCTGCTTATCACCTGTATTTTGCATATTTACTACTGTTTTGTATTTAACTTCTACAACGTTGCTCTGGGTTTCTTAATTCCCAAATCAAAATGTGTATTTTAATACATAGACTTGGATTATCCCAAAAAAAAGAAAAAAAAGGTTCATCTCTGCTCTGTGATTACACCTGATCTCTTCTGTGCCTTCTCAGTAGCACTGCTGAACACAGTTTCACCTGTAAAAACAAGAATTTTCAAATATCACTTGAAGCAGAGGGAGAAGGGACTATTCACCTTTAATAGGATGGTTTCCTCATTGCTTGTGGTTTTTGTTTCCTTAAGCAAAAATAAAAGCATTGATAGAAACTCGCATCTGGCTTCAGGAAGTGTAATTGTATTTCATTTTCCCAGTTATTCCCCCTCATAGCAACACAACCTTCATGTTTATTGATAAACTGAACAAACCAAAATCAGCCCCAGCTTAGTTTGGTGCTGAGTAGCAAAGGAAAAACTTCCCAAATGGATTCCAATTCTTAAAGCACCTCCAAGAACAACAACAGGGCTTTATGTGTGGAGAATCACAGCAAAAGGATGCAAACATCCCAGGCTCAGCAATGCTGGGGAAACCAAAATTATGATTTTTATGTAATTTACATATTCCTGTATTTAAAACATTAATATTTTTGTATCTATGGTAGGGGGTACCTCCATTTGAAGCAGCCACACGATCTCAGTTTGCTTGTTTGAATGGCCCCATTTTATCAGAATTCTTCTGCTAACGGCTGAAAGCCATAAGGTGAAAGTGTGAGCAGTGAAAGGTGGCATGAAATGACTAAAAAGTGTCTGTGATCAGCACCAGGAGTTCTGAATTTAACAGGAGCAGCTTAGGTAAGACTTTGCACCTGTATAAACTTAAACGTGACCAACCTAGGCAGGCTTAAAAGTATAGAAAATAGAAATATCCATGCAGGACACCCAGTTGTGTCCCTGTCACTTCAAGCAGCCACCTCACCCACACTATGTGTCAAATTTCTTAACTATTCCCACTAAAACCAGCACAGGTATCCAGTGACATGGAATTTAGTCCTACAGTTAAGAACATATTATCTACCAGACCATCAAAGACATGACTGAACTTTGAGATTTCTAGATGTCTGGGGGAAAAAAAAACAATTCTCTATCTGAAACAAAAGAAAAAAATACCCCAAAGATCCTGTAAAAATTAATACTTGACACTAAAAAAAATAGTTCTTGCTGAATAGTACAGGCTGATTTTTTTTTTTTTTTCCTGAGCAAAATGTGGGTAACAGCTATAAAATGTGGAATTTGCTAGATTTATATTTATATATTAAAATGTTTGTATTTATATCTGTAGACGCAAAATTCTACAGGCAGAAAAGGACCTGTAGCTTGGGGGTTGGATGGGACAACAAATAGCACATGACAACAAGGGATTACACCAAACGATCCATCAAACCCTTCTTTTGTTTTGGGGAATTTTATCAGTAGGAGCTGGTTTGAGGTGCTTTCACACCTGATTAGTGTCTTCATGATTAGAAAATTCCACCATGGAAAGCAGGTGAATGTTTTTACATCTGTAAGGGCAGTGTGAGCAAATCAATTCCTGTGGGATACACCAGAGTATGAAATCCAAGGTGTGCTCCTTGAACAAGTCCTGTCATTATAAATTCAGTCCTATCATAATAAATTCCTCCACCTCCCTGCTCAGCAGTCTTTGACTTCTAAATCACCTTTAATAATTATGGTTACACCAACCTTTAAGTCCTCAGTGTTTTATGGGTCTCAATTTATCTTCGTGGTATCTTTTTATGCTGATTCTTTCTTTCTGTCTTCTCCCACAGCCATATTCCAGCCCCCACCTCTGGAATGCTGGTACAGCCAGGCTCCCTTTCCAGAGGGAAGGCAGGAACAGAGTGTGCTCTCCCTAGAGCAACGCTGCCTTTATGCTAATCAATAGAACAGAAAGTACAAAACACCAAAGAAAATGAATAAACAGGCAGTAAACAAAAGGAAAATTACATATTTACCATCTTCCTCCCCATCAAGTCCCTTGGGTTTAGCATTCCTAGATTGTTTGTAAAAGCTAGCAATTATCAGGGTAGCAAGATTTATCTTCTTTTAATTTCATGGAATATTTTAAAAGCCTTTTCAAAAGCTCAGAGAAGAAAGAGATGCAGAGCTTTTTCCTTTGTTTCAATTCTGGTTTCTTCTGATCATTTGAGTATGCAATATTCTCTTTTATTAACTTCCAATCAAATAACAGCAGTTTCCAATTTAACTGTAAATTACCATGTAACAGTAAACAAATTCATTCTTTATCTCACTCTGCAAAACATCATTTTCTGAACTCAGTAAGGCTGAAACTCGTTCTGCCCAGAGACCATCCTTCCACATAACGAGACCACACATAAATATATTTATTTATGCCCCATAAATTACAGGCAGCTGCCATTTTCACACAACACTTACAAGAGAAATTAAAAACCTAGAGCAGGTTGAACATTTAGAACTCTTGGAATTTGGTTCATTGAGGAATTTAATATCCAACATCATCATCATGACAAAAGATACTTTTCCATGACCCTCTTTTATTTTTTTAAGCAGTGGGCAAGAGCAAGTGTCTCTGTAGAGGTGAGCAGTACATTTTTATATTTACTTCATGTCTTAATTCTTACATATTTAAATTTATGGGGTTTAGTGTACTTTGGAACAACTGGGGAAGGGGCTGGAGCCCCAGGAGGGGCTGAGGGGGTTGTGGGGACTCAGCCTGGAGCAAAGGAGGCTCAGGGGGGATTTTGTGGCTCTGCACAACTCCCTGCCAGGAGGGGACAAGGAACAAGGGACAGGATGAGAGGAAATGACCTCAAGCTGCAGCAGAGGATGTTTACATTATATATTGGGGAATAAAACCTCTTCCCTTGAAGAAGCAATGTAAGAGAGAAGGGCACATCTTTCTGCCTGTATGTCCTCACTGCTCCAAGAACCTGTAGCAAAAATCAAAAGTTCAATCCAACAGATTGCCTTTTGTATGTGCCATATGTTAGATTAGGCTGGCTTTGCAGGAAAGGACTGAATTTTTTCTATTTTTTTTAAAGCTACTTGAATTTTTGCATTTCTCAGTGCATTACTTTGCAATCTTGATGTTACTTGATATCAAGATCTCTAAAACTATTTTTAAACCCCCCAAACCATCATTTTCAGGAACAGATCTGAAAAGACCTCAGATCATTTGTACATTTATCACATATCATTTGCTTTTATTTAGCAAATATACCAGATTATCTTACTGTTAAACTGTAAATTAGTACTTAATTCCAAAAACCAAAAGCTAAAATATATCTATATATTTTTCCAAAGATTCATTAATTTAGCTTAATTTTCTATAAGGATTTTAGATGCCTTAACAATCTGAATATATTTTCTATTTCTAGAGCTGGAGCTAAATTTGTTGCACAAGCAGATCACGATTTGAAGTAAAGAAGCATCTCTTTGGAAAATTTAAAGATGAGTCTTAACAAGGTTGGGTAAGAAATGCTAATTTTTTGTTTACTAAAGGGACAGTCATGAAAGCAAAAGTACTCTTGAAGAAGAAAAGGAAGCAGTAGAGAAGAAAAAAAGGACCCCAGCATTTAATTTTCAGCAGCTTTGTAATATCCTCAGGGGGATGCCAAAATGTATTTTTGTTGATTTTAATTTCTTGCTTTACATCTAACTCTGTGTGCAAGAGGGTTCTGTAAAGATTCAGTGGCTGTAATCCCATGGATGAACTTAAATACAGGAGGAGATGCTGAAGAGGAGGCTGTGCTCCAAAATTTAGGGTGCCAAGGATCCAGAAATCAGAATTATAGTGGTAAAACAGGCAAGTTACAGCATTTGGGGCTAAATACTCATCTTTTTACTTTCTTGATAGCAAAAATCAAAGTTATCATCTCCAAACTGGGAAACAGCAGTTTTTCTCTTAGTTTTTACTTCTTGATTTCTAGCAAATTGACCAAGCTCCAAACAAGCAAAAATCATAACAAATGCAGAAGGAAATACATTTTAAAGATAAATTAAGGCAGAAAACCTCTCTATAGAGATTATTAATACCTACCTGTGAAAACTTCCAGTCTCTGTAATACTGAAAGATAAAGAGGAAAGAATCTCCCTTTTCACAAGATTAAAAAAAAACCCATAAAACCCAAAAAAACAACTGAATAAACACAAGTCTCCCACTGACTGCTGCAGCTGCGGGTCTGGGCTCCTCCTTCTGCAGCCCCAGGAGCAGAGAGTGGAAAAATCACCCTAAATCCTGTTTGAAAGGTGGAATCTCCATCCTACACCCATTTAATCCAGGGTGCTGCTGCCTGGAATTAAACTATCAAGTCTGGTTTTAACAAAGCATCAAGTACCAAAGTGCTTTAATGTCCCTGCTGCTCCTTCCAGCCCACACAAGGATGCAAAGCAGAGGCATTACACTGGTACAGAACCCATTAATTTGATTTTAGCACTAAGTAAAGCAGCAAGTAAAGCCCAGTGACTTGGAAACTGCAACAAGTAGATGGTTTGGGAGAACTTTTAGGCAGCCTGCCTCAGATATACATATTTATATTAAAATATAGGTCAGGGACAGCTGAGAAAATTAATCAAACTCCTTGTTTATCATGAGCATAATTTTGGAGTGCATTAGGAATGTAGGAAAAATATTTTCATTCAATGAATGCATTCAGTTTGTAGAATTTTTTTTCTCTGAAAATGTGGTTTGGGCACATTTTAGACTATCCCTTCCTTTCCAGTTACCTTCAAGTTTCACCTGTAATTACTAACCAAAATTAAACCAAAATAACAGCTCTGAAGACAGAAAGTTGTGTGGATTTTAGACAGCAGGGAGAGTTTATAGAATTACAACATTCAGTAAGGATTCAGTAAGGTAAAACAAACTACTGGTTAATGACCTTAATATTATTTTCATGTTTTGAACTTGCTGGAGCTGGAATTTCCAGTGTCAACCAGGGCTGTCCTACCTCACAGCCAGAGGGGAAAGTGACTGGGCTCAGGGGTGTCTGTTTCAGCACTACCCCCAAAGCACTGTCTGCCCCTGAAAAAAACATATTTCCTTTTCAGTTCCCTCCAAGAAATTCTCTACAACCCTGGCCCTTTCCAGCAAATCCTCCCTTCACATATTCCCTCTTTATCACTTCTGGATTGCTTTCCTGCCATTCCTTCCTTTGTTTTATCATCTCCCCTTTGTGCTTTTGTGTTTTTGTGACTCCCCCAGCAAGTTTTCTCTAAATCCCAAACCTGAAGGTGTTTGCAGAGGAAAATTTTATAAAAACCTCTCCAGGGAATCTCTTCTTTTTTTTTTTTCCTTTATTTTCTCCCCCTCTTTTGTGTCTGGTTTCTGTGATGCAGCTTTGCAATCTCAGACAAACACTATAAATCTCCAGGAGCACCACCATAAATAATAGGAAAGACAGTTAAAAGGATTGATTGGAATAGATGAATTACACTGTCAGGATGTTCCCAGTTTGGATTTCTCTTCTCCTACAGCTTTGACTTTTCTTCACTATTGAAATAACCTGAGATTTTCTCCATTCTGTGAGGTGGCACCTGAACACCACCTCAGCACTCTCTGTTTACATCCCCTCCACTACTGAAGTTTCCCAGGGCTGTAACAAAGCCTGGTTTTTCCAACAGGAGGTCTGGTTACTGCTGCAATTTTAACCTTATTCACTTCTCACTTCACCACTTCAGACAATGATGACAATTTCCCAAAAACTACAATTGCAAAGCCAGTACTTCTCCCAGCAGCAAATTCTAATCACAGATGTTTTAAATTATTCTGTGTGGGGGCTCAATTAGTGTGAGGCTCATCCAAATCAGCGTTTTCACTGTCTGACTCCAGTAGAATGGGTACAGCTACAAACACTTCACACCAAAAAGTCGGGCCCAGCTTTTCTATAGTCAATGCCACAGCCAGAGTGGAAATCAAAGACAATTTCTGCCCTGAGGGACAATATAGTCACTAGAGTGTCAGAATGATTTAAATACAGATACAAAATTAATTTGGCAATTTCATTCATGGTAAATGGAGCTCAACTCATCAGATACCAAAGAACTTGGTTGCCTTTCTTAGAGAATGTGCCTATCCAAAATGCTGTAGACATAAAAACAATAAAAACCTTATGGTAGAAAGAATGTGTTGAGGTGGCCAAGTGGGCCCTTGCAGGGATTGGTTAGAAAGGCATCTCAGGAATATAAAAATGTGAAAGAAGGGATGAAGGAAAGGTAAAGGCACAGGCAAGGATTATGGCACAGTTTTACAACCCCTGACAGAAAGAAGTGCAAGGAGCCCCAGAACCAAAGGGAAGGGGGCAGCCACCAGGACAGCAACTGGGAAGGAATCAATGTGCCATTTGTAAAAAAGAATATTAGAAATGGTTTGTTAAGGGTGGCAGGATCTCCTATTCCTGAACAGAGAGTGTTTCCTGTTAGACATGGGAACTTCTCTGTCTGGTTTGAATTTTATACCAAAGAGGGAACAGTTGTTTAAATGTCCTTTTGCTAAGTGGGAAAGGTGAGCAGGTGCATTTGATTCAAGCACTATTGGTGAATGTGTGTGTGTGGATGGGAATTACCACTCTGTGTGTTACCTCCACAGCTGCCTCTGCCATTGCACAGGGTTGGGAGAGGCCAGGAGGGATGAGACATGAGTCCTGTGCCCACGGAGCTGTTCCATAGCTTTTCTCTGTGTAGGAATAGTCATTGCTTTTGGGGGTTTTTTCCCACCTTTCAGACCTGACACAGCTGGTCTTGAAAATATTGAGTTCCCTCTGGATGTCAAGGGTGGCATAATCTTGTCAGTTCTGCTTTGTCTTCTCTGTAGAGAAACATGTACACCATGCTTGGGAACAGAACAGTGCTCGGTGTGGCACAGCAGCTTCTCGAGGAGGAGGAGGAGGAGGAGAGAAGCAGCAAGGTCAGCAGACACCAAGACTACACAGACTGTCACGGGGAGGAAAGGAACCAAAACAGCAGTCAACACTTCCACACAAGCTGTCACTGAGCCAGGACAGCCCAGCTGGCAGCAGATGCTCCCATTCAGAAGAAGTCACAGAGCAAACTCATCCACATAGTGACTGATGAGGAGGTGGCTGGACCCTCACACCCAGCAGAAGAGCCAGAGTCAGAGATGATCACTGGATCACTCTGTGTGCCTGGGTGAGCTGTGAGACCTGCTAGGGGGATGAGAGAGTCCATCCTCACCTGGCTGCTCCACACCTGGGACACCACAGCCAATGACACCAGTCTGGAGGGAAGTGGGGCTGGGGAACTGGGATCCCTGTCTTGGGATGTGGTCATTGAGAACCCAGGAGACTTTCAGCCTCTAGCAGCGACTGCTGGTGAGTGTAAGGGATGGATACCTTTGTAAAGAAGATCTCCAGGTGCACCAAGGGAAAAGGAGCACAATGGAACAAGGTATCTGATGCCTGAGGGAATTGCCTGTGCTGGAGATCATTTTTCCCTAAGAGCCCCGATGGTGACCTGTGCATGTTGCAGATGTGGATGAGATTTGCTCGACTTGGACCTGAGATATCCTCCTGTACCCTAGCAGCACTGCAATGGTGGGAAGGACAGGACAAGGTGGGAGCACTGGTAAACAAACAGAATTTACAAGGACACTGTCACTGCCCCGTTACACATCCATGTCTTGTCTCTGGAAACAAAGCTGGCTGAGCACATCTGCAGCTGGATTGAAGAGGGCCACCAGAAACTGAGATAGGATTTTAAGGAAGGAATTTACCACATCTCACCAGAACCAACAGGAGTCTCTGCCATTAGGGGCAGACATTCCCCAGCCAGACAGAGAGGATACACTCCATGAGGTAACCTCTGTTCTTTTCATTCAGGAGCATGAGCAGGTGGGTTTTCCATCCCACCTCCTCCTTAGCAGCCCAAGCACATGAACTGAAAAGAGGAACCTCCAGTACAAGAAGCTCATGCAGGGTCAACACTGCTCTGTTCTCATGGACAGAACTCCAGATTGTACAGGAACAATAACATGACTGATTCTCTTGAAGGGACCTCAGAAAAATATTTACAGAAGGAGAGCAATAGAGGAATAGAGAGGCCCTGCCTTAGCCAGAGGGAGGAAAGGGACAGTCTGGGATCTGTTGGACTGTGTGGATCCCATGGCCTGGCACATCTGACCCACAGAGATATTACAGCTTTGGCTGTCACCCATGCTCAATGTACCCTGATTCCATCAAGGTATGTGGGAGCAGGATCCATTTCTATCTCTGGGATGACAGGAGGAGCCCAGCAGCTGAAGTGAATTTAACTGGGAACGAGTGGCCAACACCCCATCGTGACTGGCCCAAAGGTCTCTGCATCCTCAGAAAAAAGGGCAGCGTTGGGCTTTGGGGATGGCTGCTGTAGAGACAGAAGACATCAGACAACTCAGTACCCTGCCTGGTGTCTCATCTGACCCCTCTGCTGTGGGACTGCTGAGAGCTGCAGATCAGCAGGAGCCAGACACCACAGCCAAGTGCACCATCAGCAGCTCATCGTTGTATAAATATGCTGTAGAACATCTCAACAAGGGCAAAGGGCTTTTTTTTCTCCCTTACGTAAAACAAAATAAAAGCCTAGATAAGACTTATCTCAAGTTGTCTCTGTGATTCCCATCCATGAGATGATTCATGAACGGGAGAGCCAAGGGGTGGTGAGCCAGGCTTGTTCACCCTTTGTCAGCCCTAGATGGCCAGTGCCTAACTCCAGCGGAGAAGGGAGATGGGCTGTGGACTCCTGTGGCCTCAATGAGGTCACGCCACCACTGAGGGCTGCCCTGCCAGACATTTTGGATTATTTTCAAACTAGTACCAGTTACTTGAGGCCATTGAAGTCCCTATTTGGGTTACTTGAGGTCATTTGAGGCCCCGATGGGGGTTACTTGAGGTCACAGGGGTTATTCGAGGTCATTTGAGGTCCTGATCGGGGTTACTTGAGGTCACAGGGGTCATTTGAGCTCATTGAAGCCTTTTTTAATTCTCTGGGGTTACTTGAGGTCATTTGAGGTTTTTTTAAGTTGACTCAGGGGTTACTATAGGTCATTTGAGGCCCTGACTGAGGTCACTTGAGGTCATTTGAGGCTCCAGTTGGGGTTACTTGAGGTCACAGGGGTCATTTGAGGTCATGATGGGGGTTACTTGAGGTCACAGGGGTTATTTGAGGTCATTAAAGCATTTTTAAATTGATCTGGGGTTACTTGAGGTCATTGGAGTCTTTTTTTAAGTTGACTCAGGGGTTACTTTAGGTCATTTGAGGCCCTGATCGGGGTTACTTGAGGTCACAGGGGTCATTTGAGGTCACTTGTGGCCCTGAGCGGGGTTACTTGAGGTCATTGGAGTCTTTCTAAGTTGACTCAGGGGTTACTTGAGGTCACTTGGGGCTGCTTGCACAGGAGCCCAGTTGGCACAGGAGCTGCCTCTGGACTTTGCTGTCCATAACAGCCAGCCACGGGTGCACCCATCACACTCAGCCCCAGAGTCTCTAAAGTCCCAGAGATTTGGAATTCTCAGCTGGAGGAAAAGGCGGGGAGACCTTGGCCATCAGTAGCCAAGGACAAGGACCTCTAGTGCTTGATGGGCTTATGTGTCATTCTCTGCTTTATTCTCTGTATTTACTTGTCACACCTGGTGCAGGGATCAAACTTGGAAAAGCCAGGAGGGTGTACTCCAAATGTTCCAGGTTGTTCAAAAGGGTAAAGTTAATAATAACTAGAGTTTGCAAAGACAAAATGAGAAATAAGAAGAGGAGCCCTTCATCTAATCTCTCTCCTTTTATTCAAATCAAGCTGCAGGACTCCTCTGTCTCCTTCTGGCATTCGTGGATTTTCCTGGCACACTCTGGAAAAGCATGAAAAAAGTCAAGAGAAAAGTCTCTCAGTGACTGCTGAATAGGAATTTTTCCAAACTTCACCTCTCAGGACATGTTTCCCTCCAGCAATGCCTCTCAGAGAGCTGCAGGTTCCAGTAAACAACTTTTCTGGTTTTTCTCCTCTGAAGACATCAATCCATAAGCATGGACAGCAGGCTGCACTGTACAGCAACGCACATGCATTAAATAATAAAAATTATATCATGTCAAACACTTCAGCCATGGAATTCCTGGAGTAACAAATCTCCAGCATAATTGATTTATTAAGACAGAAACTCTGGAACCTCCTGATGGCTGGGACAGCAATGCCCAGTAAATGAGAATAACTGTGTTCCATCCTGCTCCCCAGAGCTGAGTCTTTGCTACCAAATCTCCATTCTGTGTTTTTCATCCTTCCCTCTTCCAAAGCAGCATTTCTCCCTCACCTCAGGGAACTCCCGAACCAGTTCACCATAAGCTCAGGTTGCTGGTGGGAGCGGAGGGATGGGAGCTCAGGGACACAGAATTTCATCACTACTCACAACTCCCAAACAAGGCAGCACTTGGAACAGGGGATCTGTGAGGGAAGAGAAAAAACACCCTCAGTTCCATAAAATAAATGCAAAACTAAATTCTAAAGTGATACTTCAAGTTTTAAGTCCCATACTACTATTGCACATTATCCTGACCATCTTTAAGAAAAACTTCAGCTTATCCAACACATGCCCAGCCCTCTCTGGCCCCTTGCACTCCTGCAGGAGCCTTCATCAAGCTGATTTTTTTTTTTTTCTTTAATCTCAGCTTGTTTTACAGGTCATCAATTTCATTTCTCCGTGCTTTAGGTGCTCCCCTCTTCTCAATTAGGATAACATTACAATCCATCAGTTCTTATCTCTGAATCTTCAGCTTCTCATTCAGCCACCCAGCAGTCTTGATCAGAGCTTGCCAGCACCTTATCAGCTGCAACCCTGTTGATTTAATTATACCATCCATTTGCTAATATTTACTCAGCCATTACTAAATATATCCAATTTTGTTTGCTAACACACATCCGTGCCTGTTGTGAAACCAGATCCAGGCAATCATGCCTATCGCATGGTAACCTGCAAATAAAACTAAATGTTGTAGTTTGATTAAAAATGTTGATTCTAAGCAAGGAAGGCTCCCTATTATATCCTGGATCAACTCCTCATTTTCTGCCACCCTGGTCCCTATGAAGGAAAGGTCTAATTACAAAACTAAGAGGAGGTCTAATTACAAAACCACTACCATGGAAGCTTCACTGCCCTAAAGACTTAGAGGTTATTCCAATTATTGCTATAATATCAGCAGGGCTTTATCCACTGTTCTGTTTTTCAGTCAGAATTACACAATTCTCCACTTTTCTGAATCCATGCCATTGGATTCATCTTTCCTTTGAGCAAATGAGTTTCCATTAAGCAGCAGCCCTCCTTTGCCCAAGGGATTCAGGAATGTGTCAGGGCAGGATTAACATGAGGATGAAAATTAACCTACTCACTTTTGGGACAAGGGGGCCTTCTCTGCAAGATGTAGAGATGAAACACTTCCATCCCAGCACCATCAATCATCAGGCAATAACAGGACCTCATTCTCCACCCACAGCCCTGAAAAGTTGTGTGCCCTCCCAGACCTTTGCCTTCCCAGGAAGCACCTGGTGAGCTCGGGTACTTAATCATATCCAGGTGACCACCAAAAGTAGCCAACATCATCATTAAAAGTACAGAAGGAAAGGAAATGAACCTGCAGCAATATCATGACATCATTATCACTATTAAAAAAAAAAAAAATTCAATTGAATGTGTTCAATTCCACATCAAATTCTGAGCAAGAATGTGCCAGTGGTAACCCAGCTCTAACATGGCAGAGATCTGAAAATATCTGACCTCTTGGAGACAAGGAATAACACCATAAATATATTTTAAACCCTCGATGCACTCTAAGAGCTTTCTGACACTTCTGCCTCACATCAGAGGAGGGTAAGAGGCAGACAGGCACAGAAAAAAACACTGAGAAATCTACATTCCACATTCCAATTTGCCTACTGCCTTCACCATCTATTAGTCCATAAAAAGGATGTCATTACACCCATCTTTTACACCAAATGTTGTTTTTCTTCCTGCTGAACTCCCAATTCCCACTCTGGCACAAGGGTGTGACCTTTACATTTCCAGACATCAGCTGGAAATTATTGAAATCTAAAGGACCTGGACCTACATCTCTGTTCCAAAACAGACAATGTGTGGCTCTGAAAATATGTTTCTTTCCCCTTGGGAAAGTCCTTAAAACACCCTTTTGGTACTTAAAATCCAAAGGTATTTAAGATGATTTTATTCTCCAGAGATTTGTCACCTGTTGCTGAAGGCCAGAACTTCCTGGAGTTCTTCACATGCTATAGCACTGCCCCGGAAGAACTCCCAGCAGCTGTTTAATGCCTCCAGCAGCTCTCTAATTACCCATCATCTCCAGCACAAATGACCAGATCTTGCCTCTGCACCTTTTTCTTTGCTGAATGTCTTTGCCTGCTTTGATCCCAGCATCAGAGAAGCAGCAGGGAGCTCTGCAGGGCTCCAGTGCCCTCCTGCTCAAAGCAGGGGCAGCTCTGGAGCTCCAGCAGGTGCTCAGGGATTTCTCCAGTTCAGAGCTGCAAAATGCAGGGATGGAGGGGAGGCACAACCTCTCTGTGCTCCCTGTTGTGCTGCTTGGCAGAACAGCCCTCCTGGGGAAGGGCTTTTCCTCACATCCAGCCAGAAACCTCTCCTGCTGGAGTTCATGCCTGCTGTCAACTTGTCAGGGGAATTTACAGCATCTGTAGGACGAGAGAGAGTCAAGTTTAAAACTTTCACAAGTGTGTGTTTTGCATTCTCACACTTCCTCCCTTTCTGTTGGATCCTGGGCCTCAGATGCTCCATGCACACTGCTGGCTCCTGGCTGATTCACTTCCTCATTTAGTTTAAAATCCCCCTGGTTCTCCAAACATCAACCAAAGATGGGAAATAAAAATAGATGCAAGGATCTTGTAATTAATAAATAAAACAAAATTAAAACCCTGGGAAGGAACCCTGTAATATTTTAACCCGCCACCTAATTAGCTCATCAGGATAATTCTTTGACTTTTTTCTTAAATGATTAAAAGATCAGCTCACTGTGCTGATTTTCAGCTGACATCCTCTGTCAGTATGATTCTCTTGTCCCTCAGGATGATACCACAGCATCTGTCACATCATACTGCATTTTACATATATATTTATATATATTTTATATATATTTTTATATATAGTTATATACATATTTATCACAGAATCCCAGAATGGCTTGGGCTTGAAGGGACATTAAAGATCATCTAGTTCCAACCCTCTGCCATAGGCAGGGACACCTTCCACCAGGATCTTAAAATTTATGAATGCAAGACTTAAAAATATCTTCCAGATTATCAAGTCCAGTCTCCTGCTGTTGCAACCAACCATATTATTTTATGCCTTTCAAAAATTTAGCACAGAGTCCTCAGTGTCATGAGAATTTTGCCCCTGCTAGCTGAATAGCTACTCCAAAAATCTCCCTGTGCTGTGTAAAACCTATTTGTACTGAGGCAGTTCTCTTTTTTTTTTAGTTCTTTGCATTACAGTCAGACACAAATTTGAGAGGTGATTAATTAAGTGTATTTATCTCTTAGGGGTTACAAGTAACAAAACTGTAGGAGTATCTCAATTAATGAGTCTTTAATGTAAGGCTTGGCCAAGTAACATTCAATCACATCAAAACCAAGTTCCAGCTGTTTGTTTTTTCACTTCTAGATGAGAAATTATTCATATTTATCACAGTGCTTTCCCAAATCCTGGGATGTATGTGATCCCACCAGCAAGCAGAACAACCCCCATGGAAACGTGTCTATGACACTCTGGTTAAACTCACATTAAAACCTTGCTGTCTTGGAAACAGCACAAAAAAAAAAAAAAAAGTCATTCAAAACACAACATTTTACTGCCTTACCCAGTCACAGAGAGAATAATTCAATATCACATCAGTACATTTACTAAATGTGTAGTAAAAATGTAAATGAAGCAAATTCAGCTCAAAGCAGTGTTTCAAACCCTGGCTCCTTGGTTGCAAATATCTACTTTGACAGAGATGAAAACACGACACAAAACTTGGAGATTTTTTTCAAGCAAAGACAGACAATCATAACATCCACTTCTTCAAGAAATCCAGTAGAAATCTCACGGATTTTGAGACAGTACAAAAAGAAAGAAGAAAATGTTCACCAATGATGCCACCAGTTTTTGGAGTACATTCAGCAGTCCAAGAATGATGGACAGGACAGGGAAGAAAGCAGGACACAGCATTCCCTCCTACACCATTCCCCAAATTTTTAGGCAGGACAGCACAGCTGCATGTGGGGCTTTAAACTGCCCAGTAAAACCAGCACTGGTTACCAAAACACCAGGAAAATCAGGAGAAAAAAGCATTTGATAAACACGTGGATGCTCCAGGGGGAAGAGCTATCAAAACTGTGTGGCTGTCCCAGCAAACAGGACAAAATTCCAATACCCAAATTCCAAGCTGCAGCTAGGAGAAATAACTTCTGAGAATGACCAGAGCCCGAGAAAGAAAATTCCAGGAGAGTTACCGAGAATCCTCAGCGGGAATTCAGGTGTTCAGCAGGGATTGCTGGAGGCCAAGGACAACTTTATCAAGGTCCCCTCCCTCCTGAGCTTGGTGATTGCCAACCCTCGGGTGTCAAACAATGCAGCAATCAGAACACGGGGATTTCTATGGATTTACAGCTCCGGGAAGAAACAGCGGCTGAATCCCCCCCAAAAAAAAAAAGAAAAAAAAGCCTTTGTGCTGAGGTTCTGTGATTCCTGGGCTACCCTGGGCCAGGACAGAGGTTTGGTGGCAGCCTAGAAATTAAAGGCATAATTACCCTCTAGAGAATGCTGGGACTAAAGTGACATTATTTGGGTGGTTTGCAGAAAATTCCTTAAATTCTGTAAAGGAGAAGCAGTGCCTAGTGCAGGCTGAGTTAATTCAGAGCCTCTCTTCCTTCAGCATTCTGCTTTTTGCTAGAGCTGCTGCACCCTGAACTCACCTGCCAGAGCTACTTAACTGCAGCTCTTTAATCCTTCAGGAAAAGGGACTTAAAACCTGACCTCCAACAAACAGAGGCTGGCATTTGACTACAGTTTGGATTTTCAGTGAAAATGGCACAATTCCACCTCCAGCTCCAAGAGGAGCTAATCAGTAGGATGCAGAGCAGAATGTACAGCGAGGTACAGAAGAATCTTTGCTTTTGAATACAGAGAAATAGGGTTTTTTTCACAAAATTCACATGAAGGGGAGAGGTCTGACACGAGGAAAGTGCCTGCTGATTGCCTGGCAGTTCAGCAGAAGTCTGAAAGAGTTTAGCTCGGGACAGATGGGTTTATATAAAGATAAAAATTCAGTTTGATTTTTTTTCTTTGCAAATCTAAGAATACATGCATGGATTAGTGAAGGGAAAAATATCATTATGGGTTAGACTTACAGACCTTCAGAAGGACAAAACAACACCCAAAGCAGAAGTTTCCTCTCTTTAGATAAGTTTATATGTCCTTTCTATATCATTTACAAAATAAATTCTGAGTATACCTGTATTTTCCATTTCCTTTATTCTGTCCCTTTTAGATTGCTATGGATGCCTGCAGAGTGAGTTTTATCTCAAATTTGCCAACACAACAGCTAAGCCTGATATAAAAGAAGATACACTGATAATTGAATTTTGGAAGCACAATAGCATCTCATTGATGGTATTTTAACATTGTAATAGCAATTATAATGTAAATGAAATTTACAGAACATCGTGTAACACCATTATTAAAACATTTAAACAACATAATAAAGCTATTTAGCACTTCTAAATCTGTTCTTTCAGACCAGAACATTGTCTTACCCTCCTTGAAATATTTTTAAAAAATGCCTCTGCATTGTAACAGCCAATGGAATTGTTCTCTATTCGTTGTTTCTCCTATGGAAAACAAAGCACAAAGCATTTTTCCAAAAAATAGTTGGAACACTTATTTTAGTTACACAGCATTAAGCCACTGCTGTAGAAGATTAATCTTCATGTTCAATAATACAATGCTCTGATATTTAGTTATACGTTATTACTTCAACTACAGAACCCCAATTCTCAGTTTGCTGTTCCATGTGACAGATTATTCAAAATTCTGTGAGATCTGATATCATTATGACAATCAAATATTTCAGATATGGCCTTCTTCAGAGACTCAGAACTGGCTGCAGAACCTCTCTTTAAAATATCTTTTAAAGGAAACAACAGGATTAAGTGTTTGTACGCTTTGAGTCATCAATAAATTTTAACTTCTTTTTACTAAAAAAGAAAAAAACAGCCCAGATCTGTTGTTTAGATTTTACATTTTGTAAATGTAAAATGTTTAGATTTGACATTTTTATGGTTCTGTTCATCAGCCAGATAAAGGAAATATTAACCCAATATCGACCCAAAGGAAATATTTTTCAGGTAAATACCTAACACTGGAACAGCCCCAGGATCATGTGGAGAAGCCCCAAACAGCCACACCACGGACGGAGAGGGGAAATGAGGACAAGGAAGGCTCAAAATAACAAACTGCCAAACCAAAATATGAAGAACAAACCTAGAGGCAAGGGCAAAACAAAAGATAAAAACAGAACAATTGAGCTCAGCTGCTGCAAAAATTCCTTGCAAGGAGGAGGAAAAGAAAAGGGGATACAGGAGGGAACAAGACTGGAGAGAAAAGGGAGGAAAGGAGAATAAATCACGACAATGTTTGTCAAGCTGAGGTTTTGGATTTCTCTCTGATATTTCCCTGGAAAAGTTTGCAACTCCCCTGCAAATGATCAGTCAGAAAGAAGGGGTAGGGTAAAACCCCAACCTGAAAGTGGAGCTATAAATGAAAGTAAGAGAGAGGTTGTGGAAAATAAATAGAAATAATGGAGAGTTCTAGAGGAGAGGAAGGAAAGAGATGATGGAGAGACTCTACTCCCAGGTGCACAGTGGAAGGACAGATGGAAATCTCCCTGGATGGTGGTAAATTCTGACTTGATGTAAGAAAACAAGTCCTTTTACCATGAAGGGAATAAAACTGGAACACAGAGAAGCTTCACAACTCAACTGAACAAGACCTGGAGCTGCATCCAACCTGAGCCAAGGGCTGGTTCCAGTGACCTCTGCACTGAGGTCTCTTCCTGCCCACAGGAACCTGTGGTTCTAGCCCAGAGCCCTCTGTCAGAGGGGGGAAATCTCCAGAGTTTGGTATCACTTCTAACAAGAAATTAATCTTTCAGCTAGAGGGATTAAATTTGGTTTTCCCTTGGTTTCACGCAAGAGATCTGACCTTTCACAGGAAATGTGATTATTAGATGAAAACAATGAAGCTGGGAGGGTGAAGGTCACGTCTTTGTCTCTTGAAATAAATTCTTCATGTACAATCTGAGCTGCTCAGTCACAAATGTGCAGGCAGTCCTGCTGCAGGGTGCTGCCACCTTTATTTTCAGTATTGAAGGCAGTGAATAAATGATGAGTCCATTGGTGGAGACATTCACCAATTAACCAGCAGCAGCTGTTTGTCTTCTTTTCTTAGGGTACAATTGATTAAAATTGCATGCTTCATTGAAATAGAATTCTCTTGTACTTCACCAAAGGGGGAGCGCAAACTTCTCTTCTGATTTATAGAACGTTTTTCCAGCTGAATACAAATTAGAAACCTATTCTGCTTTGTTGTTTATAATGTGCAGACATGATTTGAAAAACCAGAGATAAAATATTTTGAGTGTTAATCAGACACAAACTGTAACAAAGCCCAGTTGGTGCAAGAAGTTATTTCAGGCTTCAACCATTCTTCTTTTCCTGCTCATTCCCTGTGTGGATTTACACAGATCGATGCACCATACATATGGGATATATGGATATATGAGATATCTACAGCCAAACAATTAAAGGTATTTTTGATTTGGGCTGCTGTGAGATGTAAAAGCTCAAATGCAGTTAGAAAGTGTCCAAAGAGGGGGCCAAAACTGGTGCTGACACCTCAGCCCTTCAGTGGAAAGCAAAGGCAGAGATGCATTGGCTGAGGGCTGAAATAATGAAACACAGCAGAACCAAGGTGTGCCTTTGGAACAGGTGAACCTCTGAGGAGATTTAATTAATCTCATTAATGATTAATGAGATTAATCTCTGCAATAATTTGCCTTCCACTGGAGTGGGTTCTCCACAGTTGTTCCATTTCAACTATGAACAAAGAAAATCTTATTTTAGTATGGCAGAGATGAGATGCTGCCTGGGATGTTCTGAGCAATGTGCACTTCTCAACTAAAAAAATCATTTTAACCAAACTCTGATTACTTGGAAAGCTGAAGGTTTGTAACTAATGCTTGAAGAAATAAATCTCAGCTTTGCAAGCTCTGCTTCAAAACAAATGAATCTACTTTAGCTTGCTTTATTGCATCTAAGTCTCAAATATTCCATACAACACTATCAGCTTAAAGCATCTGTATAAACAGATATTCACATTTTAGGAGAGCCCTCCTTCTCTGTGGGGAAAAAAAACTTCAATTCCAACTTGGAGATTCAATGAAAAAAACCTCATTCCTGAAGTCATTGCAGGTGTTATCCAAAAATATGCAAAACTCCTGCAAACCTTGAGAATGAGTTGGCTGTTTTCAAGAAGATGTTATTCAAGCCCAAGAATGTTTTTTTTTTTTGGGGGGGGGGGGGGGGGAGGAAAGGCATTTATAATTTTCATTGTTAATGATGCTCATGTTCTTCTGCTTGCTGAACATTCCCCACTTCCAGAAGTTACTCTGGGTGCTAAACTCTTCCTAGAATTGATCCCATCCCACTGGGCACCTGCAGCCCCCATTTTTCACAACTTCCCAAAGTTCTTAAAAACTTATTCAAGGCAAAATATTCCCTGAGCCATGACTCTGACACCTGAAAAGAAATGCAAATATAGTCTCACTAAAAGATTCTCAGAACATGCACATCTAAACTTCCACTGATAGAAACCTGGGATCACAACCAAGTTCTTCCTCAACCCAGAAGACCTGAGATAATCCACATAAAACTCCACAGATGCTTCTCCACCTGCTTACCTTGGACCATCAGCAGCTGGCTGAGGAAAAAACAGTGCTAAAAATCAGTAAATAAAATAAGGAAATCAAGTAACATTTTATTCATCATTTTTAGAATTATGTCAGGGAGCACTCCAGAGAATTTTGTAACTATAATTTAATTTACAGAATAATTGCAGTCCATATTAGTTAATCTGACTGTTAAAGTAAAATTATAGTATTTCCCTCATGCCTGCTCAGAAAATACATTTTTTAAGCTTTTTTTTTTTTTTTTAATTTAATTTTAACCTATACAAGGAGCTCTTGAATTAGTAATTTCATTATAATTTAAAATCTGGGCTGTTTTCTGGTAGGGAACATAGGGATAACTGGATTATAGTGAGGGATCCTTTAGGATTGGTGATCTTTAATCCATGTCTGTGGGACACTCTTGGCTCCCAACCTGTAGCACATCCCTGAAAATTAAATTTAAATTGTTCCTTCCAATATCCCAGGGATTTCAGCACATAGCAAGTGCTCAGAGATGCCCCTTCAGTATTTCCCAAACATTTACTTTGTCCCTCAAAAGGAAATCTCAGGTTTTGCACAGCTGCTCCATCTGTCAAATCCAGGCACCAAAATATCCCAGCCCCCATTGGCACACCGGGATAAATGTTTTGGTGGGATAAATGGAGAGCAGAATGCAAATGCCAATTACAGCAGAGTTTTGCCAGTTTTACCCACAGCCCCAACCAGAGAGATTTCAAATTGGCCTGTTCAAGAAAAATCTAATTTGTAACATCTTTAACTGGGGCTGGGAATTGGGGGGGGATGTCTCAAAGGAAAAATGGGATTTAGAGGAAAACAAAGCAAAAAAAAAAGGCTATTTTCACAACAAAAACCTCATCTGCACGTGGGTAAGGCAGTACCTGAATTTTAGACCCCTCTGGAAAACCAACCTGTTTTTATTTACACATCTTTACAAATTTGAGTAGTAAAGGACTTCTGATACTCTATTAAAAATGAGCAAGTTTTATCTCAAAGGGAATATTAATGAAATATTTCAATTATTCTGGAGTCCAGCATGGTACACCTGCTATTATTAAAAAAAAAAAAAAACAAACCAAAAACCCTCATTAAAAAGTGATGCATTTATTAGAATTTATTGTGACATTTTGATGCTCTTGAATGCTGGGTATGATCAAAGGGATATTTGGGGAATAGGAAGAAGTGGATAAATCCTCAGGAACGCTGGCACTAACACAGTCTGATCCTGCCACCTAGTGACAAACTTTCCTTGGAAATTCTCTGCGTTTCCCCAGAAAATGCCTTTTTCTGCAGGAAAACAAGCAAAGCGTGGAGCCTTTATAACCAAACTCTGAATTTTACCACCACGTCGTGTTTAATTCAAAGGAATGGGAAACAGACTCCGGAATTATTTGGGACAGCAGCTGAAAAGTGAATTATTTAAGCACTTATAAAACACTGCTTTGGTACGAGTGGTTCTGGACTTGTCAAGAGCTTATTGTGAGAACAAATTTTATTGAATTTTACATTTTTACTTCTGAAATAAACATTTACAGCAAATATTCAGCATTTCAATCCCTCCCAGCTTTAAAGTGCTTTAAAAATCTGAAGTGAGTTCCAAATTCCCATAATATTTGACTCCATTAGGATGCAACATTGGATCTCCTGGAATATCACAATTATTGTCCTTATCAGCCTCTTTTTCTGCTGCTCTTAGGAGCCCAAAGCAGCTGAACATGGGGGTGCAAAATTTCTGTAACTACAGGATGTGGTTTGGTGATGGGTCTTTTTTCCTAAAAATTAATGTAATTTTTAAAAAAATATTTTAATTATATATTTTATATAAATCATATATGAGAAGACAGACTTTGGACACTCCATAAATTATGTTATTGTTTGATATAGCACTTGGAGAGCAAATTACACAGAAATACAGAAATTATTTTGGATCTATATTGAAGTAACAGAATGAACTTTGCAATTCACAGTTTCATGGAGGAATGATATCTCAAGTTATTTTATTGAAGGGCTTTATGGTTTCTATAATGAGCAGTCAGCTTTAGTGCAGCCTCTATTTTCCACTGTAAATCCTTCTGTGCACGGTACAAAAAGATTTATGGGGAAAAGAAATTCAGTAAAGTCTGAAACTTCTTTTCATCAAATCTGAGATGCTACAGGCAGGCTTTGGACTGCAATATAAATATAAATATAAATATAAATATAAATATAAATATAAATATAAATATAAATATAAATATAA